>JACDJE010000086.1:1215961-1329259 GCA_016647715.1 Pavo muticus | reverse complement strand
CTGCCAGTGAAGAAGGCTGTGCCACCAAGGATACAGAAACAAATAAAATAGATTCTGCAAAGAATTTAGATAAAACCCACAAAACGGAAGTGTAAAGATCATTAGATATTAGATATTACAGTCTTTAAAAATGTTATGCTTCTCTTTTAAAATCAGATCTACCAAAAGTAAATAAATTCTAAGGTTCAAAAAAGAGCCTATGACTCACTTAGGAGGAGGCTTCCTGTAGTGTTGGGAAAAATCATAGAATATCCCAAGTTGGAAAGGACCCATAAGGATCATTGGCTCCAACTCTTGGCTCCATACAGGACCATCCAAAAATCAGACCATATGACTGAAAGTGTTGTCCAGATACATCTTGATCTCTGGCAAGCTTGGTGCCTGGCTCCCTGAGGTGCCTGTTCCAGTGCCTGACCATCCTCTTAGTGAAGAACTTGATATCTAATTTGATCCTCTCCTATTGCAGCTTCATGCTGTTCTCTTGGGTCCTATCGCTGTTCACCAGAGAGAGGAGATCAGTGCCTGTCCCTCTGCTACCCCTCATGAAGAAACCATCTGCTGCAGTGAGGTCTCCCCTCAAGTCTCCACTTCTCTAGGTTGAACAAACCAAGGGGCTTCAGCTGCTCTTCATATGTCTATCCATCTACACCCTTCATCATCTTGTAGCACTCCTTTGGATGCTTTCTAATAGTTTTATGTCCTTTTTGTACCGTGGTGCCCAAAACTGCACACAGTGCTCAAAGTGAGCCTGTACCAGTAAAGTGAGACAATCACTTCCCTCAACTGGCTAGCAGTGCCACACTTTATGCAACTCCAAGGATATGGTTGGCCTTCCTGACTGCCTGGGCACACTGTTTGACTCATCAACTTGCTGTCAACCAAGATCCCCATATCCGGTTCAGTGGGGCTGCTCTCCTGTGTCTCATCCCCTAGTCTGTACGTACAGCCAGTGTTGCCCCTTCCCAGGTACAGAATCCAGCACTTCCTCTTGTTAAACCTCATGTGGTTGTGTTTGCCCAGCTCTCTAATCTGTCTAAGCTCTCTCTGCAAGGCCTCTCCACCCTTGTCAGAGTTAACAGCTCCTACCAATTTAGTATCATTAGCAAATGGAGTCACATGTCTGATTAGACCTTCTTAGATGCCTGATCTCCTTGATTCTTGAGTTAGAAAACAAACTTTTTTGGATTCTGCCTCTTCTTCACAGAGATTTCCTTCTTTTTCTCTCAGTTAACATTCTTTTTCTAGTTCTCATAAACATATTTAAAGCTTTCTTTGTGGGTCCTTTGGCCGTCTGGCTCTGGAATCTCCGAAACTTTCATGACATTTATTTGTTCTAAACCAAGGAAATACTTCAGCAGAAAACATTTGCCTGGTGGTTAATTTGACTGCCTTGAAAATATTCTTAAACCATTTCTTCTACTTCTTTTGTTTACTCATTTTTGCCAGGTGGCTGAAGAATATATATACTGTTGACTGTTTTTGTCATGTCCAACTAGTTAGAGTACCAGGGATAACACAGAGGTAAGAACTGGCTTCAAGCAAGGGCTAAGCAGGTGCCTAACTCAAGCAAAGCATCCACGTCTAGTCCAGGTTTTTGCAAAACCGTGCTTGTTGCTGCTGCAAGTGAAGGATATTTGGGGGTTGGACTCAATGATCTCTTGAGGTCCTTTCCAAGCCCTGCAATTCTGTGATTCTGTGATACAAAGGTGTGTAATGCAGTAGCAACTGCAGTAAGAGTGGTTTCTTCTCACAGCAATAGCTCCCTCTACCTCATGCATTGGCAAGGTCACCTATGGCTTATTCACAGGAAAGCAACATTTAAATTTGACTGCATTTCTGAAATGTCTTTCACTACTTTTTTATAAAGAAACATTATGCCAGCTGTTAATTGGAGGCCTAGGGTGTTAACTGCGAGAGTCAGGAGGAAAAAGAAAGTCCTGGGTGGCTCTTCCTCACAAAATGTGATGCCACATATGCAGCTCAGGTCAAATCCTAAGTAATCACACCTTTATTACTCTGTACACTGGCTTATTTCTTGTCAGTGTTACTGTTCTTCCAGTGGGGCCTTATGATGGAGCAAGAAAGAAAAAGAGAGATTGTGAACAAGTATGGAAAATCTCTAGGTTTGTAGGTTGTGTTTTTTTTTCATTTTGAATACAGTCTGAATGAAACCTTCAGGTCCCATAAAGATGTTTAATGCTTGCTTTTTTTCAGGGAGCACTGTGTGGACTGCTTGATATTTTCCTCAGATGTGAGAGGAGCTTGAAGTTAAGATAGGTTAAAAATAAAGTCTTTCCACTTTGTTCACACCTTGTGGGAAAAGCAGACCCAGGATTCTGGTAATAGAAAGGGAAGTTTTCAAAAAATAGAGTGCTAGTGATCTCCTAAGTATAACTATCAGTGAAAAAGGGTGGTGGTGGTGGTGTTTTTTTTTCCCCAGAATATTACATGTTAGTTTATGCTTAAAGATCTCAGGGTACACTATTTATGGAGATTTCTAAATAAAAGATTGCAAGAGTAAACTTAATTAGAATATGTGAGAAATGATAGCTAGAAGACTGTCCTCTTCATTTGTTTCAAAGAAGTCATGAACATCCAACTGTAGCTAGATTTCTTGCTTAGTATGTAGGTATTGGTGCAAAACATAAGAGCTAGGAGTCAGGGAAATACAAATTCTTTTTGTAAAGAGTTTGTTTTATGGGAAAGAGTTAAAAAAAACAAACAAACAAACAAAAAAAAACCCTACACCCTTTCCGAGCTTATTTTCATTTCTTAAAAAAGCTTAAAATTTCTTTAAAAAAAAATCACCTTTGAATGGAGAGTAAAATAAATGTCCCAGTATAAAGGTTTCCTAGCAGAACACAAGACTTTTGGAGGTATTAAATACGTTGTTGGAGATGTGGCTTTGAACACCAGTGTAAGCCTGACCTAATTTGCTTGGGGACTGTGCCAGCTGAAGCAAGATTTTTTGATAACTTCAGAGGATAAGAGAGGGAACAGCATCATTTCGTGAAGGAAATATAAACAAGGAAAATCAGTTATCCCAATGATAGAAATTGCTGATGATACGCTTTCTATATTTTCCTCTTAATTTAGATCTAATAAGAAAGAAGGTCTTTACCTCAGTATATGTACTGAAACCATGAAAACATGATTCAGCTTCTAAAGAATAGAAGAGTTGAAATATTAGATTTCATGCAAGTTTGGCATATGAAGGCAAAAACATATATGATATTCTGGCAATGTAAGGTAGCTTAAAACTAGCTCATAGTTATGAATTAGCATTCATATTTCTCTTCCACCCAACACTGCTTTGTTCCTGTTACGGATGTAGGTACCTTGGCTTTTTTTCTATCAGGTGCGTATCACTTAAGCTTTTCACTAGGTATATTAACGTTTATGTAGGAGTAGCTACTTGATGAAAACTTGGGAACAAATTATTATTTACACCTTTCTAAGAACAACTTTTCATTTATGATATAGTTAATAATTGAGTAAAATTGGCTTTGCTTTTATTGGTATTAAGTTTCTATTTAATTGCCTTTCTGAAAAGGTCATTGTAGAAGAAAGAAATTTTTTTGTATGTGAATGATCAAAATCTATTTGTTGAGAAACTTCTGCATTTCTTGGGCATTTTTTCTTTCTTTTGTGGGTTTTTTTGTTTGTTTATTTTTCCATCCTCTCTTCTTTGATAAGAAAAGATAAAGCTCTTAGTTATTCTTACAGTTGAAAAAAATATTTTGACTTTTAAAAAGATCTTTAAAAAATATATATCATGTTGTTTTTGAGAAAAGTTGAGTCATATTTGTATACAGTTTTAAATCAAAAGGTCACCATTTCTTTGGGAAATTTTCAATTTTGAAGAGATTGAGAATAATTTCCTTTTTGTTAACTTTGATGTCTGAGGCATTTTTTTCTGCTTTTAATTTTCTTCAAACTATTTGTAACAACATGTTATTACAGAAAAGTAGCTTTAAAGACTGGTAGTGTAGAGAATTCAATTTTATTTTATGTAGTAGTCTAGGTTTATATGATATATTGCATTTTTGATAACTGTTATTATGCACTGAACTGGAACATTTGTAGTGGATTTATTTGCATTTTCTATCCTTACAGTAGTCTGATTACCCAGGTTTATGAATCAGTCTTCCTCAGTTTGGAACATCCGTGATATCACTAGACTATGTTCAGTATACCTTATTTTTACTTACATATTTCATACAATCTGTTAGATCACCATGTAATGGTTTGTGGTGACACACAAACCATTCCAGTTTTCTTAGTCATTTCCATGTGTTTATGAAATTGTCCACTGAGACTGATTTTCAAAACAGTGTTAATTTCTATAATCAATACAACTCTTGAGAACTCCATTGCTTTTTTTCATTTTAAGTAAAATCAGGTTACCCCTCCCACTTTCTCCCATGAATGTCTTGATGCATTCAATAAGGAGTTTAAGTTCTACCAACTCTTTGCAGATCATTAGTTTATAATCTTGAATTTCGTATGGATCCAATATTTAAGCCTGAATACTACAAATCCTTTCCAGAGTTCCTCAGAAATGATGATTCCTACCAACTCCACCGTTAGCTCTCAGAAAGTTGATCTGGTTGCTAAACATTTCTGGTGTATGCCCTCCTCATAAATAGCTTTTAATCCTCAGATTGCCAACTTTTAGAGAAAAGTGTAAATAAAAAAAAACAAAAAAAAAAAACACAGTTCTGTATTCTGAATTTAATTGCTCATTAGAAATTCTCACTTTGCTCAACTGAAAGATAGATTTTGCTTTGGCAGCTGAAAGTATGCTATGGAGTCTCCTCTAAATGGCTTCAGGGGAACAAAAAATAAATGTAACCCAGAAGGTATTTCTGTCAAGAACCAATAGCATATAATTAGCAGCCAAAGTGTAGAAGAGGTTCCCTCTGATATATATCAAGCTATAAAGTACTGGCTTCTGTCTGGAAATTCCATTTTATTATGTAATATATTTTGGAGCAAATCAGCAACTATTGAGCCAAGACACAAGTGCTACAAGAACTGGGATTTTCATTACTGCAAAACCACTGCTTTATCTTTCAACTGCTTTAAATAAATCACTGAAAGAAAAAATATATATATTAATAAAATCTATTACTTAAAAAAATCTATTTCTATAGTTTGCCACACTAAGTTAGACATTTCAAGTACATCTAAGAATGTAGAGCACCTCGTTGGGAAAAGCAGTAAGGTACACATTTTAGGAAGACAAAGCATATATGAATTTAATTGTACTTAACTTTTTCCGTGTAGAACATACCTGAAGATTTAAGAATTCCAGGAATGAAGGAACACTATTTAGTCCCTTCATACATGTCCCACTTGTGAGAACACAGGAGAATCCCTACAGAATTAAGTTAGTAATAAAAAGCTTAAAAGAGGAGTTTAAGTCCTCTTTTCTTTTGCTTTACCAGTGAGCGTATTAGTCCACGAAGCTGGCAGAAAGTCAAGTTAGTGTATAAATTACAAAAGGATTCTTTTCATCTTTACTGAATCCCACTTTTTTAGGTCATAGAAAGATAAGAATACACAGAGGAAAAAGAAACCTCTCCATATTTAGGAGTACGGTTGTGAGAATGTGAATCATCTGTAGGACTTTGTTTTGACTTTTTACGAATCAGTTATTTTAGAGTCTTATCTGCTGGCTTGCATTCAGAATGTAATAAAATCAATGAAGATTTTTCCCTTTGCTTCAGATAAGAGCTGAATGAAGATAGTAGAAACATTTATTTTGAGATTCTAGCTCCTTTTTCTGGTGTTGCACACTAAACTGACTAAAAGGAATTTTTATCAGTAAAACTCTACTTTAAATATCAGGCTTATTTAGGTCATAAAAACTCAGACATTCAAATAAAAGATTAAAAATTATACTGTATGTGTTCCATTTTTCTTTAAAGGTTTTCAATCTGAAAATGGTCATTTTTCTTTCAAATAGCTTTTGTGTAGAGGAACCAGAGCTCATTTCTTGTGATAACCCAATAGACAAAACCAAAACAGTTGTGCTTGCAAGCAAACACTTCACTTTTATGAAATGCCAGCAGTCATTGTAATTTATAGCTTGAGTTTAAGATTGCTAGTTTCCCAAAACTAGCAGAAGGACATTATTATCAGATCCTTGTTAGTAAATGTCTTACCATATGTAAATGCTTGCATTTTCTTTTTAGGATTGTTTGTAAGCATTCTTACAAAGCTGTGAAATAACATCTCAAAAAAGGAATGTGATAGAATTATTCTCTCATTATATATTGCTGTAACTTTTATGCATTTAAAATACAACTTTAGAAAAAGTTTATGTGTATTAATCACAGACATTATAATTTCCTTTCTGGTAGTGAGTAATGTCAATAGCTCTGTTTGTTGTCTTGTTTATAGTAGAAAGTTGAAAGGATGTCTTTCAACATGCTGCATAATTAGTACATATTTTCAATTTTTTTCCTGACCCGCTATCCAGTTCTCGGAGGAAGAGAAAAAAAATGAGTGAGAGACCTCACAGCACAAACCTCCAAATCTACAACAGGAATCTAAAATAAATATGAATTAATCCCTCTGGGCCCTGAAATACAGTTTTCCAGACACAAGCTCCACTGATATCACTGCCGGGGACTTCATTCCCTTGATCAATTCTGTTTACTTAGGCAACTCACTTTGAATTTGTGGTTTAGTGTTTGGCGGTTGTGAAGGGTGCCTCTAGCAGACATCAAGAAAATGAGAGAAAGGCTGTAGGTGCTAGTCAGTAAAACTACTTATGGTGATTCAACTGTCTCTTGAGTTTTTAAATACATTTATCCCCATGTTTAAACAAACAACAACAACAAAAAAAGCAAACAGAAAAAGGAATACTTAAGAAGCATTTCTGTAAGAGAAATATGTGCATCCACAGCTGTAGTCTGTGACCTCTTTCCTGTTGGGAACAGAGATTCCCACTGGCAGGAGATCTCATGCTTTTTTCGGCTTCACCTTCACAGGAAGGAAAAAAATGTGGTGCAGAAATCAGAGTTAAGCAGGAAGGCTATCCTGAAATTCTGTCTGGGCAACACAACGCAGTCTGTATTTGTAATAAGAAGTTGACTAATTGTGCCTTCTTTCACTGAAGTGATAATTTTTTTTTCAAGTGCTTAGAAAGCAAATTCTGTGTACTTTCCTAGTGAGCTAAAGAGTAATACTGCTTGGAAAATAACTTTGTTCAAATGATAATGTTTTCCCTTAGAGAAAACAAAGCATTAATAGAGGATAGGAGGTGTGTGTAGATGTGTGTGAAATGTATTTGAACTCATTATGATCTTCCACTGAAAAGAAAAATGCTTTTGTTTAAATAAGTGAAAACCAGTGCTATTCAGGATAATTGTTCAAACAATCAAATTAGATGGATTTACAGTAATACCTTTTGAAGTTAATTGTCAAAAAACTTGTGTATTACATCTTAAATTTAAGTCAAATGTCAAGTGATCTTAATATGGTACTCGTGAATACTGAGGAGAGTTCACTTTAGATGCTTAAGTAACACACATACTTAGAGATACGTATGGGAAGCGAGAAACTGAAGTCTTGGAGGTCAGAGATTGAAATATTTTGATTTCTTACTGCTAGAATGAGTGTTTCAAATGTCTGGCAGCTACTCATGCATATGCAGCTACCTCTGCACGGGAAGCATAAAACTTTCAAAGGTGGCACTCAGTACTGCAGTCTGTATCTGTATCAGAGAAAAAGCAGCATTTCCCAGCTGTCAGATCTGGCCATACTCTTGTCTCACCAGGACAAGACAGTAAGGTCACATTTCTCTGCCTAGAGGAAAGCCTTAAGGAAATGAGCCGTGTGCCTGCCCACACCTAGCAGGCACAGGTCTGGATGCCTGACTAGCCAGTGATACTGTGATCATGCACATGTAGGCTTCCCCAGAGAATGTGGGTGCTTCTAGGAATGTTGGTAGTGTGAAGTCTAATTATAAATGGTTTAATATCTCAGTCACAAAGTAACAGGGAAAGGCCTCTGCAGAAGCGCATGCTCTCGAAAGTGTGTTGAAATTCTTTTAATAATAGAGAGCATCTCTTTGCTAACCAGTGTGCCAACCAGACTGGAAGTTCCTGGGAGAGCTGATGTGGAGTTGGGATGTGCTTGAGGAAGGGAGGAGATGCTCCATTAGTGTTTCCACTTCTTAAAAAATAAGTTCTTCTAGTGTGACTTTGTGTGTTCAAATGAATAACTCTTGGTGAGGAACAGACCCCAGCATAAGACAAAAGAAGAAACTCACCCCATGAGAACAATTCTTAGAGAAGAGAAGAAAGTGAAACTGTCTCTATGAGCTGATTTCAGATTGCTTGTTCTGGTGCACACTGGGAGTAATTTCGTTCCAGTAAACACCCACTCTGAAAACACAGCCTAGTTTCCATTTGCGAGATGAAGTCCTTTCTCTTATTCCTCTAACACACAATTAAATTTATCCATAGATAGTCAGTGTAGCTTGATGAATTTTGTTGTAATATGTTGCTCAAAAAAATCCAGACAGTTAANAAAAAAAAAAAAAAAAAGGATCTCTAAAATAGCAGCACAGAGAAGCTCTCTAACAAATTCTGCACCAGTTAGGCTTAGGCACTGCTTATAGAGCAATGTGTTGTGCTGTCTAGATTTCACTTCTTTATTTGACTGGACTGAGTGGCATGAAACTTGTTAGCAGTTGGTATTGTGCTGGTCTCATTACTGACATGGTTTCTTGTATAGTGGTGGAGTATTCTTTTTATCAGATATAAGATGTATACCTGGTATGTGACATAAGCTCAGCAGAGAATCCTTTGTACTGTTTTGTCCATTTGGTGCAAATAAATATCTTCCTATGAAATAACAACAGATTGATTTCTTAGTTTAGTGGTTCATTGGAAGATGGAATCCAACTGCCTGAAATTTGAATAGTCAAAAATAATATTGCTTAAAATACTGCTTGTGGAGTCTTTGTAGATCTGTGGAATAATTGCTGCAATCCATGAAATACTAAGTGTTGCTTTTTCCTGGGAAGCCCCCAGACCCTTCCTGTCATGTTGCAGGTCTGGCTGTGGGAAGTTGGCAGTCTGGCCAGGACACAATCATGGGGCTCCTGGGAATGACAGCTGTTGGGAACTGGCCACATTCTTTTGCTCTGGCTCTTGCAACTTGTTTCCAGCCTCTGTCACTAAAGAGCTAAAGAGTTTTGGGTATTGGCCAAAGGCATACTGGGCAGATCTGTTGCACACTGGTTGTATTGCACACAGATCAGCATGTGTCACACACACTATCATCATACTAGGGTCATAGCATGTCTAATAATATCCATATGGCCTTCCAGCCCTACCACAAAGATTAGGTACCATTAAGAGCAAAATCACTGAATCACATAATCACAGAACTGTAGGGGTTGAATCTATAGCTTTCATCAAATTTTGGGTTTTTTCCTCCAATTCTATCAGCTTACTTTTTCTCCAAGAATATGGAGTATGATAACAATGTGTTAATCTGTGATTCAGTGGAATGCGGTAAGCCAGAATCAGAAGTCATCTAATTAAACTCCTTCAATATTTTGGAGCATGTTGATGCATAGAAACTTGACAGGGAGTGGAGCTGTCAAAATTCCTGCTTCTCTTTATTCTGGGATGAAGAGCAGCTTAGATGTTAAGTCACCAAACTTCTCTGCCTTGCAACCTTTTGTTCTTTATTAGCGGAGAATAACATTTTCATCCCAGAGTATAATGTTCCCAAGGTTCAGGTCATGCAGATCAGTCCAAAGAGAAGAAAGCTGGCCAAGAGTACATCTGGAAACAATGTTAAAAGCAGACAATTTCTGTGTGCCGAGCTATTTGGAAGATCTGAGAACTGAACAGAATAGGCTTACACTCTGATGTTTCTGAATTACTTCTGTAATAATACCTACCTCTTGGACTGTTGTCAACATATGGATATTTGTTTGTTATGAAACTGCCACTGACAGTGCTGTAATTGATCTTTCATATGTCTGTATGACTCTGCCCAGTTCATTTGGAAGATATATATGCAGGAAAACAATGCCCATCACTCACCTGGGCTGAGAAGGATTTGTCCTAACCCAATTTGACTTGTACTGAAACCTCATTAAAGAATTATTCAAATGCATCATTTTGGTGCTTCTCAGAAAAAGTTAAATCTTACAGCACAGGTAAAGGAAATAAAAGCGAAGAAAATAACTGAATTTTCTTTAGTTGACTATAAAGTAAGATGATAGATTTAAATATCTCTTCTATTTTGTGTGTCTGTATTGCACTCATTTACCTTTGGGATCTTAATTTCCTTCCTACTTCCTTTTCTTTCAGTTCTGCATCAGGACTCCGTCCAGTTCAGTATTATATTTCTAACAGGAAGAAAGGAAAGAATGTAGCCAATTAAATGATCCAAAGAAAAATATTTTAATGCCCCTTGTGTTGCTATGTTCATAGATGTTACTGTAAACGGTTTTTCTTTCTTTTAGCTATACTATAAAAAATGTGCATAATTATTCTTGTAGGCATAAAAATAGTTGCAGGTCAGTATCTTTTTCAGGGTACAAGTAACCCTTCTGCAATTTTACAGAACATATGTTGATGTATTTTATTTTTTTCATTTTTGTACTATAGACAATAAATTTCTACTGTGGAATACCCACAGTTCCACAGTGTTGTTCATTGTTTTTTTGATTGTTTTTTTTTCCTTCATGATTGATTCAGATTCATTTATTTATTTGTTTGTTTATTTATTTAAGGTTCATTGTGCAGTTCAGTGAGCAGGTTTTGTTAGCTTCATTTTACTGACGTTTAAACTGAAATCAGATTTCAAAATACTCATAAACTATTGGCCACCATCCTGCCTGGAGGCCTGGCTAGCCTCTTCTGACATGACTACTGCAGGTGCCTTTCCCTTCTGACTACTCCTTTTCTGGCAGACAGACTGTTTTGCATCAGACGTTCCCATTTCGCTTTTTTGCCTGTTTAAATTCTTAACCTACATTCCCCATTGGACTGTAACACTTCATTTTTTCTGCTTTGTCCCAGCACTGCACACTTGGCTGTTACGCTTTGCCCACATCAGACTTTCAAGAGAAGAGGTGCAAAAGTAGTAGTTCAACGGTCTTTACCAAAAATTACATACTTGGCCACTGTACTTAACATTGCTTATTTCCAGCTCTTCTGTTTTGACGTGTTTTACTTCTCTGACACTTAATTCTCAGAATTAATGTTTCATAAATAAAGTGATGGAAAGGTTTTTAAATCTACCTCTTCTGAGATGTTATCTGGTTTCATCTATTGCCTGTCTGAGCTGGCTGCTATTCTTCTCATGAAAACTTACTCCACGGAGTCAGGTTCCCTCTTGGCAGAAATCATCTCACACTAGTCCCCATTTTTCTAGTTTTAAAAAACATTACATTTATCAATATGAAACATTCCATGCACATCATCACACATTTTAACAGCAACTGTGACGTTTGTCAGACTGTGCTATGATAAAAAGGTTGAAGGAGTTCTTACAGCAGAGATAATAAAGAAGAAAAATATGTAAGAGGTGAAGGGTGGAGTTCAAAATCTCTTGGATTTTGTTTCTTTGTTGTTGTTGTTTGTGTGTTTTGCTGTAGCAAACTGTTTTCTTGGAGTTTCTAGCTTTTTCCATTCCATTCACAGTGTAGATGAAGACCTGGTAAGCTGAGTTTGGTAAATAATCAGTATTTGTTATAAAGTTAGGTTAGTATGCATCCTGAATCTGTACTAGTCATGCTGGAGAAATCATCAAGTCTAAGAGAATAGGGTGATTTTAGAGAGTACAAGTGATATTTTAAGTTATATCTAAATAACAGCACTGAGATTCAGTATTATTTATACTTTCTGAATTAGAAGAATTGAAGCAGAATGAATCATTAACTGCTTCTTATTGTTTGATGTCAGTCAATGGTGAAATTCTGTTGTTTCACAATTAGCGTAATCTCACAGGTTAAGGAATTGAACAAGATAAATAAATATCATTATTTGTCCCTATTTAAGGAAAGTCATGGTAGGTTATTGTATGGCTCAGTTAACTAATGTGAATAGTTCAGATAGGAGTTTGAAAGCCACAGAACTGAGCAGTACAGCATTAAAGAATTTTACTTTCTAACACTGTTAGTTTCACTTCCTTCATGCTGGCTGATTGTCATAACTTAAGTATGTTTTTTCCTGTGTCTGACTAGTACAAAATAATTTGCCCCGGTTAAGTGGCAAAATAAAGCTGTTAAAATTTACCTCTACTTTTACTTGGATGTTTGCAAAAGTTGGTGTTTTGCAAAATCAAGAACAGTGACTGTATAGATCTCATTAACTTTAGAAAAGTTATCAGCCATCAGAAGGGAGAATAATAGCAGCTCAAGAAAGAAGCCTTTGTTTATTAACAGAGAAGATGAAATCCTTCCCATTATATAAACTCCATTTAAATTCTAGGGGGTATAGGCCTTCATTTCAAACGAAAGTAGAATGTGAAATTTAGATTTGTCATTAATTTAGTTGAGAATTATAACCTAGACATAAAGTGTGTAAAAGAACACAAGTGAATATAGCAATATTGAGTGAATATTGCTATACTAACACAAGGCAAGAGTAGTTCGACAGCCTTTGCCCTCATTGTGTATTCTTAACCACTCAAACCTCTAAAATTATTGAATTCTCCATACCTTTTAATTTTAGCAGGAATTTATTCTTTTCGGAGTGTTTTTTTTTTTTTAATCTGCAAATTAGAGGAGATTTCTTACTAAGATGGTTGACTGTTTCGTCTGTTTGTCTGTACAGCGAACCTTTGGTATGAACAGAGCTCAGAGTGACCTGCTCCATGATATCTGCTTCAGTACTAGTGTGAGAGTGGTAGGGACAGGGAAGAATAAGCATTCTCTTAGTTGCTGCATATTGTTTGCATGCCATGGGTAATTAATTATATTGGTGAGTTACTGAGTCAGAATTAAGGAACTATGCAAGTGCGTGAATTGTAGTTTGGCTATTGAGAAACAGCAAAAATTCCTCCAGTTTATACTCATGCTTAAATCACAATTGGCCATATGTTATGCTTTTCTTTTGTTTCCTTTACAGTGTCATGTATGTTTTTACTCATATTGAAGTCTACTTACTTTGTTTGTGGCAGAGAGCTATGACTGTTAACTCTGACATAAGATCAACTTTTTGTTTTGTGTTTGCAGTGATAAACCCTGTTAGGGTCCCTCTTGTTCATGAGTTTACATGATGTCTACTCTTGAAAGAAATTAATAAGTAAAATGGTTATTATTTTCATTTTCACTCATACAAGCAAAATTTAAAAGTGAAGATTCTCTTACAAAAGACAGCAGTCATATGAGTGATAGGGAAGATCTGTAAGGTGAGCTCCTTGAAGGCAGCTGTTCAGCAGCACAGACTTCTACAGTTTGCTTGACCTGAATTAAACATGTCATTGATAAATGTTTTTCATTGTGCACACACAACATGTATTTACCTGTCTGAACCAATCTGTTTTGCCACCCTTATTATATGCTAAATTTTACTTCATTTCTGAAATACTCTCACTAATTTTAGTAGGATTTCCTTCTTGCAAGGACAGGATCTACTCAGTGAGAATGTGGAAGGAAATGAAACACTGATAGGTTCTTTTATTAGGTCACACAGTAACCTTTGGAAAAATTAGACACTTCTTAAATGGTGACAGGATTCATCTTCGCCAGAATTAGGCAGAAATTTTTCATCTGAAGCTGTCATGTAGCCCAAATCTTTTATAGGTGTGCTTGAAATTGTTGTGATAACTATGGAGTATGATAAAGGGGGGAATAAATCCAGTCTTATTTTGTTTTTTTTCTTAGGACTGATCCATAATCTATATCTGTTCAGAACAGAGATCAACAAATCTTGAAACATGGAAAGAAATGTATCGTTCCTACTTAATGATAATTCAGTAAGAAATATTTATCCCTTTTCCCCTTTCCTTTTGCCCTTCCACTGCTGAGCAAACGTGAAATGTTTCTCTTTCAGTACTGTAGTGAGAGGTATTGATTTAGAATCCCTAGCTATATCACAATATACAAGATTTGAACTGTTCAGGAACTTCTACTAAACTCCCTGCAAGAGCTCATGCAGGGAGATGCCTGGAGCTATTAGGGATGGGACAAGGGCTGGGTCTTTCATGCATGGGGATCTTGCAAAGGTGCCCTATTCCTTTTTCCAGATTACTGTAATGATAGCAGTACTCACCTAGGAAGAGAGGGGAAAACACTTCCTGAGTGTAGTCACCCTCTTTTCTGCTTTGCAGAGAATTTTCTGTCAGACCATAAACTCTTCTGTGCTTCCTTTTCCATATGACTTAATGAAAAATGCACGCCTGGTCATGGCAGTGGGCATCAAAGTCCACACCCCTCATACGAGAATATACATTTGAATTCTGTCAGGTTGAAGAAGAGCATGGTTGGAATGTCCTGAGTAAATCATTAGGTGGTAAAAGAGAGAGAAATTTCCCCCCCCCCCCCCCAGCCTTTTTTGGTTTTGCCAGTGATATTTAAATAGAAAACAGGAGTAGCTTTTACTGCACCTAGGCAATTTTCAAAGTTTTTGTAGTACAATTGATGAAATAAGTTATAGAGCAATTACCCGCTTCTCATGAACATTTTCATCTCTTTTAGGTCATTTTCTAACCCCAAAACCTCAAGTGAAGTAGCTTTAAGGAGTTTTCCCATATATAGGAAAAGTGTCTGCTTTCATTCCTCCCCCACCTCCTCCATGGGCAGGGCTTTAAGAGGGTGGGGAAAGCTTTGGTCTTCACTTCAAATAGGTGAACATCTGCTGTAACTCTCAAAATGGATGTATATATTCCTGTTATATGTTCTGTGGCTGTTTTTCTGAAGTAAATATATGATTATGTTGTATTTTGTATTGTAATCATCTGTCTCCCTCTCTCCCTGCAGGAGAATGCCTTTCTCTCTATTTTAACATTTGTTCTTTCATAAACCCACAAATGACAACTTAAAGAATAACTAAATATTCACTCTGGCAAAGCCAGAACTCTTTTCATGAATGCCATGCCTTTTGCATTAGAACATCACATGCTAAAAAGCCTTTGTGCTGAAGGACTGATGCATGTCTAATTGGCACAGGCAGCATTTTAAAGTGTTTAAACTAGAAATGGTTGGAAATTTCATGTCACATTATATTTTCAATCTACAATACAGTTTCTACAAACCAGACTTTTTAATGGATGTTCATTTTTTAAAGGATTTTTTTTTTTCCTCAGATGAGGAAGCTCATAAAAAAATTCAGCTTTTTGAAATCTACTTGACGCAGATCAGATCTTATTATTTCTTGTCTTAATTAAAGTGTTATTTCAAAACACTTAAATTATGTAACTGCTCCTTCAATACACTGTATTATAATCATTTTTAAACGGGACTCTGTGGAGGCTTGTAGTTCTCATAATATATATAAGATCTGCAAGATCTCACTCCAGATTTTGAATATTGTTGCTAATATATTAGATCTCAAACGATAATTACAAAGAAAATGCAAATAGCATCAAGCACTGTGATGGGATCTGTATGGAATACACTCAATTGATGATAAAGGAGTTTGATAGAATTATATACTTCAGGAAATAAATTGAACAATTAACAAGGTAAATCTGAATATAAATACGTACCAAAATAGCATGTCAGGCTGAAGTAGTTATCCGTTAGATGTAGTACAGCTTAACTGCAGGAGAATAAAAGTATATCAACAAGAATAAATAACTATTGAATGATACACTTTCAGTTCAGGCCTTTAATGCGTGTTTAATCACTTCAACAATGTCATTTTTTTTGTATTTATTTAAAAATAAACATTTTGGCCTACAGTGTTTCTAATGATGTAATCAAATTCTGCACTTTATCTAAAGGATATGCAAAAAAGTACTGAAACATTTTACTTCAGAGTAAAAATATTTTGTGATCATAAATAATCCTTACAGGGAGAAAATTTTGTTTATCCAGTTTTCATATTAAAAGTTGATTATACAGTAGGTTCGGAGAAAGTTTTTCCATGGCGTCCAACAGAAAACAAGCATCCAACTCCGTAAGAGATGATATTTTGCTTCCATTTCGTGCCATTCAGAATGTTTCTTCTGACTTATTCAAATAAACATTCAATAATTTGTCATATAACTGTTTTCTATGCTGCTGTTATTTTTCTGAACTTTCTAAGCTAAGAAAGCAGCTGCTAGCAGGTGCCAGTGTTTCTTCTAAATTTTATATTGTTTGATTTCTTTTACTTCTGAACCTGTTTAAATAGCTTCCCATGGGTGTTTAATTAGAAAATGAAAAACAAACTTACCATCACACAAAAATCCAAAATCTGTGGGAAACTGAGAAATAACTTTTTTTTTTTCCAAAGACTTGATTCAAATCAACCAAAGTATTGGAATGATTCCCTCTTCTTGCTATAAGCTCAAGATTTTGACAGTAGGAGCCTCAAGTAGGAGCACATGGTGAATGCTTCTCATTTCCTGCTTATACAACCATGAGCAATATTTTTAACAAGAAGAGTACCTTTGAAATAAATTAAGCCTCAAGAGTGCTAACCTACTTAACAGACACACCTACTTGTCCGGCTCTTTTGACTTCTGTTGAAGGTAGCATACACATATATTGTAGGTGATGGTGCACTGTTCAAGGAATTTTGACCTTTTATTTGATTTTCTAGAAGCAGGAGACTAAAAAACCATTTTCTGTGGTTTAGGGGATTCAGCTTAGAATAAATATAGAACTGTACCCTTCAAATCTACAATTTTCACCAACTAACCTTAGTTAAATGTAAAGGGCTAGTTTCTTTTTCAAGCTGAATATTTAGTAACCAGTAATTTAATGCATAAGGTGCTTTTACTAAGCAAAAATACAACTCTATAGTTTTATTTGATCAATCACGTGTAGAAGAATTTGACATAGCTGCACCCAAAATTTTGTTGTAGTTAGGACAAGGATATATGGCTTTTCTCTAGGCTGGAATCATAACTTTGTATAGCACTGGCACATATTATGAGATTAAGCTAGCTGAAAGATTATCTCATGACGATCTAGTAAGTCACAGCTTTAATTAATGGGTATTTGGATGTGAACAGTTAGTGGATGAGCTAGTAAGGGAGTGGAAGTGGGATTTAATATGGATTTAGGCTATGCCATCTTTCTTTTAGACTTAGAATATAGTTTTGCTAAGGTTTTTTTAAATATTCAGTTCTTTACCGAATTGTGGAAGAATACTGGATTTGTAGTGACAAAAGTGTTCAGCCAGATCCAAACAAGGTGAAAGCCAATATACAAAGCAGTATCCTAGAACACAGGAATCTACCTGGCCTGTTAAGGTATCTAAACAAACTAATTCTCACTTTGTCTGTAATTGTTCTTTGAAGACAGTGTAGAAAAGCAATGGGATGACTGACAAGGTCTTAGAGATCAGTGGGAAGTCTGAGATACTGATGAGTGCGGAAAGACTGAGATGCAAAAGTACACGTGGCTCAATGAAACTGAGAATTATGCTCAGAGTACAGAAAAAGTCATGCAAGCATGATTAAGGAAGATGTCACATAAAGAAGAAAAGCCAAAAAGTTTTGGCTTTTTGAGTTTGAAAATCTTTTTAAAAAGATCTCAAGATAATGTTTTCAGTGCAAAGAGGAAATGATATGGTTAAACTTTGTGCCCTGCTTGGGTTTTAGTTTGATTTGCTTTCTTACCAGTTACCACCATGTCTCAAACTAAGGGGCATCCCTGAAAAGGCTTAATAATAATTGTATATGGTGTAAACCTATATAACCATACAACCAGACTATTTGAGTAGGTTGATAAAAGAATATACTTAAGAACAGGGCACAGGGAAAAATAACTTGGAAAATGCTGGAATAATCTCTCAATCCACATGCTGCACCCCCTTGAGTCGTGTTTATCTCATTGCTTTGTGTTCTCTACATGTAACTAATCTGCAGTCAGTTCTTCTGCTTGGATCATTTATTCTGGTCAGCAGCCAAAAGAGTTCTGAGTGCCACCTCAGTAAATCCTAACTAATATTTTCACAGTTGAATAAACTGTGCTACATGAAAACCTTCATAATTCCTTTCACAAACACTTGATATATTCTGTCATAATCAGGCACTGCTTATTCATTCACTCTATCCTGAATGCCTGTGGCTTATAAGTTATGCAGGCATTTACCAGTACATAGCAAAGAGATCTATTGATTAAATATATGTCTGGGAGGATGAAGGAAATGTAGACAAAGCTTTAAAGGCCAAGAAGAATTTATCTACAATTTTTTATTGTGTAATATTTTTAGATATTTTTTTAAAGGCAAAAATAAGGATCCATTTCTTCCTAAAGACTTAATTCTGCCTCCATGAGAGAGAACCTCCCCACTGCTTTAAGTCTTTAGTACAGCAACAAAATGAAGTCTGTATATTCTCATGACAGGAAAGACAGAACAGCTACTACATTTAAAAAGTTTTAACCACGCCAGCATCTGAAATAGCTTCTCTTGGCTATTGCTTAATGAGGAAGTGGAACCATTTCTCATTTAAGGAGCAAAAAATATTTGAGATGTGATGCAATTATTTTGTTGTGCTTCCTTGATCATGCAGTGATACCATACCACTCTTGACTGACAGGGTGGGTCATTACTGTGCTGCAATACTACAAGACTCCTATTCCATTTTTCTCTGTCTCAGACATGACTGACAACTGAACGTAAGACAAATTAAAAAAAAAATCTGACATTCTTGCACATTTAAAATGCTCAGATACTTTAATGGGAAATTGTTGCTGGAAGAAAAGTCTCAGGGAGTCAGGACCTGCAAAACTTCTGAACAGCTGTCTCCTATTTGCATTTTACTTTATTATCTTTAGTTACTTATCATTGAAGTTCATGTTGTTTAAACATGATTGCTCCCAGAAATCAGAAAGTCATGGAATCACAGATACCAACAGAATGCGTATCTGTGTTTATTTGATGAGCTTTCTGACACTGGAAGTTAAGTAACTTAATGGTCCTGTGTCACACATAGAGTTTTAGAGTAGCCCTGTGGAGAGAGGACCTGGGTTTCCTGGTAGATGAAAAACTTAACATGAGCCAGCAGTGTGCTCCTGCAGCTTGGAAGGCCAATGGTATCATGGGCTCCATCAGAAGAGGGGTGACCAGCAGGGAGAAGGAGGTGTTTGTCCCTCTCTACTTTGCCCTCGTGAGGCCCCGTCTGGAGTACTGTTCCTAGATCTGTGGCCCCCAATACAGGAAAGATGTGGAGCTGTTGGAGAGGGTCCAGAGGAGGTCCACAAAGATGATCAGAGGTCTGGAGCACCTCCCCTACTAAGACAGGCTGAGGGAGCTGGGCTTGTTCAGCCTGGAGAAGAAAAGGCTGTGGGATGAGCTCATTGCAGCCTTCCAGTATTTAAAAGGGGACTATAAAAATGAGGGGAATCAACTTTTTACAAGGGTAGATAGTGATACGACAAGGGGGAATGGATTTAAGCTCAAGGAGGAAACGTTTGGATTAGGTGTCAGGGGGAAGTTCTTCATAGAGAGAGTGGTGAGGCACTGGAACAGGCTGCCCAGAGAGGCTGTGGATGCCCTGGAGGTGTTCAAGACCAGGCTGGATGGCAACCTGGTCAAGTACCAGATCTGGAGGTTGGTTGCTCTGCCTGTGGTAAGGGGGTTGGAACTTGATGATCCTTGGGGTCCCTTCCAACCCAAGCCATTCTATGATTCTATGATCTCCATGTTTATTTAAGCACTTGCTTGAGTAAGCAAAAATATTACAAAAGCCCTGATCAAAGAAAAATATATGTGTTTTTCCTCCGTAAAGATCATTTCCAAGGCCAAGAGAATGAAATCTTCTCTTATTTCTTGCGTTAGGCCTATCAAATGAAGGTAAAAATCTCTTCTAAAGCAAACGTGTCACCTAGGCAATAGGTACGCTCAGGGAAACGTTGAATGTATAGATATAGATTTCGTAAGAACCAAAAAACGTTAATGCTATAAATATTAGCAGAAGTATTTTTTGTTTGCAGAGACTGTGGGTATTTTCTCCATTGTTGCTATGTCCTTCTTTTGTTTTCATGCCACACTCATTTACAGTTAAAATGATATTAATTTTCATTGAAGTTCTATTTTTATCCTGCATCCTGATCTAGAAAAACACAGTTGCATGACTGAGAGAAATCCTTGCTTTCCTCTTTTCAAGGAATGTATTTTTTCTCAAACCATTAGTGTATGACACTAAGTAGGCAGCCAAACATCCTGTTAAACTACTTTCTTAAGGCTTATTTCTGTTTTTTCCCCTATATCCTGCTCTGACTTGAAGTGCATGTAATTTTAAATTTTTATGAAAAACAATCCACTTTTTAATTTGAATATGTGTTATATATAAATAGATGTATTAACAAATATCTATTTGATGATCTAGACTACAGCAGGAACTCAGTGTTGTGTAAAGAACAGTAAGGAAGTATAATATATACCATGAAAATACAAAAAAAAAAAATTCTAATAACGGTGATTTCTAATCTTAACTAGCAGAAGCAAGAAAAGTACCAATGTATAAAAGCTGAATGCAGAGAAAGTGGAGCTTGATATACTTCATAGCACTAAGGATAATTCATCACTAGAATACATTAGTCAGGACATAGCTCCATGGGCATGACCTAAACAAATGGCTACAGGCTGGCCAGGCCTTACTCATACATATGCATTAACTTAAGACTGTCACCTACTAATGCATTCTTCAAAACAAAGCCTTCAAAACAAGAAAGTTATATAAATAGCTACTTTTTAAACCTCTCTGAAATACTAACCTGTCTATTTGAAATAATGTAATTCATAGAAAGTCATCTTAAAAGGTTTAATAACCTAGAAATATATTTTGTTCAAAATAACTGTTTGAAGATTTTATACAGCTAAGATCATAGAAACAAACTGTAATTGCTGGGATCCACATGATAGCGTAGGCATGTTTTTGTGGTTGGGGCATAACTGAAGATTTCAATTTAAAAAGGCTAAGTATGGTGTTTTGGGTTTTTAGAAATGACTAATTACAAAACTGTAGGTATTATATTTCCATCCAAATCTTTTTATATATTGGTAAGATCTTTCATTCAGGAACTGAAAGACAACAGAAGTTGTACACTCTGCACAAAAGAGAGGAACTGAGCCAGTTATCTTTTGTTCTTTGTATATTCAAGCTTGAGATTCAGTGGTAATTTCTGATTACATTAAACAGCTGATGATGAAAGAAGTGCAATTCTCTGCATTTATAGATAGTGGAAGGAGAAGTCCTATGAAAGATGAACGGAAATCAAGTGTGTTAATACAGAGAGGCACTGGGGAAATAGAGCGAGGCTGCTGGGTTTCTTTCTGCTTCTTACTTATTTCTGGAGAATCTGCTCAGGCTGCAAATAAATGGACAGACGTTCCATTTTTTCCATATTTATTTGAGCTGCTCTTTGTAATGCACATGAGAGAAAGGGTAAGGCCAACACTCCACAGATGCACTTCTCATTATCTTCTTTTCTTCTGTTCCAGTCCTTTCTCTTCCTAACTGTCCTTCATCTGTGCACCATAGGAAAATTGATTTCTGAACGCAGCTGTCTTTACTCTTCTCTACTTACACCAGCAAAAACCCTGTATATAGTGATTTAAGGGTAGGTAGAAATTTTCCTTTTCTGATGCACTTGCAGAACCAGACACGCTAGGATGTGATGTGATTCCAGATGTTTGTTAAAGTGTGCAGCTAAAGATCTGGAAAAACGTGAACAGCCAAAATACCAAAAGAGTAGCATGTTAGAGGTAGATAGTATGTCATGTCTTTATGGTGCTGCTGGCACATCCCTGAAATACTGCATTCACCATATTTGTATTTATTGATAAGTTCCTAAGGAATGGTGTGCCTTTCTTAGAGTTTTATTTGATTGTCCTCTCTAATGAAGCCATGCAAGTTGTCTGTGAAACTACAGACATTTTTTTCTAGCTGAAACATTTCATCATCGCGAACAAAGTGCAGAGGTTACCAGCTGGCATGACTGACAGCATTATAAATAAGGGCTGGTCAGAACAAGGTTAATACTAGTGGAAGAAGTGACAATTAAACAACTTGTTTGAACAATAAATGCTGGAGTTTTGAACTGCTTACGCTGTTGTGACAGCACAGATACCATCCCAGTTATCTGACTAGCTTTTTATGTAGGTTCTTAAGTGTGTTTTGCCATGGCTAGGTATCTAGTAATGCCCACAGCATGGCTGTGCTTCTGACTACCTCTCATCATCTGTGACTCAGTGATTTTCTCATGTGACTTCCAGCAATAATGAAATGGTAGTACTGGTGTAGCTGGAATCCTGAAAAATGACGTTTGTAATAAGAGCATCAGAGTTCTGTACCCATAACAGACTTTGTGCTGAGCCTATTTTGCTACCGTGGGCTGGAGCAGCAATCAAGATGCTAATTCTTGCACAAATAAAAAAAGTGATAATGACAGATTAAAGCAGTAGAGTGTTCTGGAGAAAAATGTGAGATTTTAGAAATTTTATTGTTCTTCCAAATAACCTGGAGAAGGAATGAAGGAACTGTCCTGCACTGAAAAAGCAACAGATCTAGGTAGTCTTTCCATCTCTAATTTCCTGGACCCTGTGGTTTCACAGGAGCTAGTACAGCTGCAATGTGAACAGGGCTGCTCGTGCACCCCCTATACCAAGTGAAAGTGAGCAGACACTACAAAATTAAGTATTGCTAGGAGAATCTACTTCTCCAAGCAAATCCCCTCCTCCTGCAATTAAAATGCCTGATTTGGGTTTGTTAAATGAACAGATGCCCAAAAGTAACATTTGGCATTCCCTAAATTCTTTCTCCTGACTTTCTGCAAAACGGGGATTTTGCTGTTTGGTTTCATAACACAATACCATTTATTTTAGCTTTACTGCATTCTCCCAGTAACAGCAGACATATAAGCTGCTTCTCAGTGGACCAGTAGATAAAACGGATTTTTTTTACATAATGTACTATTAATAGCAGACAATTTCTCATCTTGAAATACTTCTGTTGGTGAAACATCTGCGCTGAGTGCAACAACTCTAACATGTACATTATCAGTATAGGCTTGTGAAGAATTATTTGGGAAGCTTGTTCACCAAATACATCATGCTGAGTGAGGTCTTTTGTTGAAAAATACTTCCAGCTACTATGAGAGTATTCAAATAAAATAAAATTATTTATGTGTCAGGGAAGTATCTGGAGTTCATCCATGAATGGCTGGAAACAGTGAACAGTATATTACCAGTGTCAAATATCAAGGATCCAATTTTAAGTATCTGTTCTTTCTATATGCAGAAGAGTCCAACCTTTAAATATAAGTTAAATATTCAAAAATTGTATCCCAATACCTTCACTGGGGTGCTGAATATATTTTATAGTGTCAGAGAAATTACTATCACATATTGTGGAATAAACAGAAGAACTGAGCTACTATTTTTCTGCTTCAAAATACAAAACCAGATTCCAAGGCAGATTATAACCATTATAAGTAGTTTCACTGAGGATGGAAGAAAATGAGCCATGCCAAAGCAGAGTTCCCAGGAGAACTATATCTGACTCAATTTTCTTCTTCTGAAGACTGTTGAGGAAAAATTATGCATGTGTGAAGAGCACAAGATCACACCTCTCCACCTTAACACGTCCCACTGTCCTGGGATTTTGTTTGAGCTAAGTACCAAAATGATCCTTCTCTCCATTTCCATCTAGTGCAAGGCACATGAAATTTACAAATACTAGATGTGATATTCATTGTTTTGTTAAAATTTGAAATGGAGACAGAAGTTCTGTTTACTTTGGAAAGCAGCCACAGGCAAGTTTATTTGCTACTTCAGTGCCAAGTTGAACTGCAAATACAGGCAGTGATAAACCCTTGAGCTTGCTCAGGGAAGTCCCTGTTTGTGAAAATTAACTCGAGCATTTCAGTGTATATGTGTTCTATATATATTTTCTTGTGTAATGTTGAATTCTCCTCCAGTATTTTAGAAATATTTTAATATCACACTACTACAGCCCTGGTGATCTATAAAGGACAGAGCCTTAGTTGGCAGACATCTGAAAAGATGAGCAAGATCTTGTTGGGAGTTACCCAGACCTAAATGTGGCTTAATCTGGATAACCTCGATGCAGTAAAATACTGATAGCAATGTAAGACGGGAAGATACTGAGTCCTGAACAAAATTTCTAAGGCATTGAACAATGGTCTCTCTACAGATTTAGGAAATACATCATTGACATAAGGTAGGGTGTACAAGAAAGCATCAGAAGTGTACTCCAGACACGTCAGCTGAAGCGAAGGGAGAGGGGAAAGATACTGCAAATAACACTGAAAGCTATTCTTAAATAAAAAATGTTCACAATACCTAGTGTTAATTGTTTGTCTACTTCAGTTTAGTGTACTTGTTTAAGAGGCAAAATATCCTAAAAGCATGTTTGAACAATAAGGAGGACATTCCCAAAGAGTACTTATTGTAATTGCCTTCCAAAAATGAAAAAATACTGCTTTTAATTCCCGCTCTGATTTACACTTAGAATGCTATTCTGTCTCAGGTGGTAGATAAAAAAATTGCTGACACTTGTTCAGATGTTATAAAAGTAGGTGGCTGCCCACGCACAGTGAAGGAAACATTGCACAGTGAGGGAATATGTACTTCAGCAGCACCTTATCTACGATGTCCAGGAATTTCAGAAATAACGAGAGCAATCAGGCCACATTCCACAACAGCAGCTTTTTCTTTCCAGTTGTTGCCCATGAGACCTCCAAATCAATCATGACTTTCACAGTTTACGTGTATTGTTGGTTCATATATATAAACTAATCACAAATCACTGCATGCAATTGTGCAATACAGTTTTTTTATTCAGACCAAAATATAGCATCGGTCTTCACAGTAGGAACCAAAGCTCACTGTAATTGTTCCCGTAGCATGGGTCTACCAAACCCAAAAGGATCAGCACACAGTGGCATGGTCCTGACAGGAATACCAGCCAGCCAGACTGTCCATGTATAATATGTAGCAACACTGTCTATTTCGAAAGGCAACATAGGCTCCCTCTTCCCATGGCTTCCTCAGTTCCATTTCCAACATGATTAAACAAGCCACTGACAAATAAAGCAAAGTTTAAAGACTGGAATGTGACTAGAAGTTGGAAACAAAGGCATAGTTTTGAATACATCTGGTGCTGTCAGTCAGCATTTCCATTCCTCCTGTGGGCAAACTACTAATGGATGTAGGACTATTATGCGGTAGTTCAGTTTTGAAGAAAGAGTAAGTCAGAGGTAGCAAACCGGAATTTTGTGTGCGTGTTTTTTTAATGTATTGATAACCACTTATAAACATTCTCTCATCCTTCTGCGATGAAATGACTGTGATACAGCCCAGTTTGTCTTCTCCAGGCAGTTCATTTCATGCATGACTTTAACAGGGTGTAAAATGTACTTGGTGTGTGCTCCCTGTGTTTAATTATTTTGATCCCGCAAATCTTTGATTTTACTTGATGCATGCATTTATGAAACTTTACTCAGCATCATTTTTCAAAACTTTATTTATGACAGTATATACTTCAGAGAATCATAGAACTGTAGAATCACCGAGTTTGGAAAAGACTTCCAAGATCACCCAGTCCAACCATCCACCCATCACCAATATTTCCCCACTAAACCATGTCCCTCAGTACAACATCCAAACGTTACTTGAACACCTCCATGGATGGTGACTCCACCACCTCCCTGCGCAGCCCATTCCATTGCCTGACCACTCTTTCAGAGAAGTATTTCTTAACGACCAAGCTGAATCTCCCCTGGCACAATTTGAGGCCATTCCCTCTAGTCTTATTGCTAATTACATGAGAGAAGAGGCCAACCCCCCACCTCACCACAATCTCTGCTGACAAACATCTGTTCTTGTCAACAGCATAAACCTATATACAAATATAACATTCACTACATTTAATGAAAATAGCCAAAGTTTAAAATCTTTGAACCCAAACACAAAATGTTCACCTTGTATAAAACTTTCTCTGTTCATTGTGACATATTCTTCCCATTGCTTGTCATTTCAGTGTCACTCCTGGAAGCACCAGTCTCTCTCAGGTTACTGTAGCCGATGGGAAAAGTTAACTATTTTATTTGTAAATAAATTCTGATTTCCCCTGAAAAGGTCTAAATGAGAGTATCTATATGCATAAGGAAATATCTGTGCAGTAGTAAAGGTCTCCATAGCATCACAATTTATTTTCCAATATTGCAATTTATAGCTTTGCTCAGATTGCACTTCCTACTGGAAAGACTACAGATCTCTTTCCAGTTTCTATCCAGTTACTGCAAATAAGATAGTTTCATGCTCAAGGATTCCTAAAACAGGGTACAATGAGGAAAGACATGAAGTTCTGCTTTTATAACAAGGGCATGAGAGAAGTACCATGACAACTGTGATGTCTGAGGTGTCCTCTGGTAGGCTTTGCATAAGCAACTCTTCATTCTACACTACAGAGAGAAAAAGATTTCATGGCATAGTCCAGTGTTGTCATGTTCCTTTTCAAACTTCTGGATGCAGAGTGTGGCCACATGCAACCTGCCTGCAAAATCCTACTGTTCATGAGTAGGTAAAATCAGAAGAATTTCAAATTAATATTTGTCAAAATGAAATAATAATGTGCTGATATTAGAAACTGCATTGAGAAATGCTATGTGCTTGATAAGAGAAATATTTGTATTATATACACTTATCCACAAATCAGCAAGTATATAATACAGAATTTTATGACCGGAATATCTTCCTGAAGCATGCTTCACTGTACAATATCTGCTTTGTGGCCAGAAATTTTTGCATTACCTTAGGTTCCAATCCTTCTCACACGACTTCAGAGGTGGAGACCATATTTCAGTGTAAGCAATCAGTTGCTGATTGTGAAGCAGTTTATCTGGGACGTTTCTCCAGATTTTTGAGGTTTCCTATTCTAAACATTAAGACAAGCTTAAACTCTGGAAAGGGGCCATAAATCAACAGACTGAAAGAGTTTACAGATCAGTGTAAATGACTTCTGACTTTTTTTCCATTTCAACCTGCTTTTTTTTTTTCTCTCTCTCTAAAATAATGATTTTGTGTGTTAAAAGAAGTGTTTGAAAAAGCATATTATTCTTGGAGTTCTGCAAGATTCTTTTCCAAAATTAAAAGTCACTGAAACTTGCCTCCTTTTATGAGCATTTCATTTTCCACAGGCTGATGTTCTCCAGTATTTTTTATTTTTTTGTCAAAACGTTAGTGTGCCCCCTCAGTGTGAGATATATCTACTTCTCCTTCCTTCCTACTTGTTAGCAAAATCAACTGGTGACACAGTACAGACTGTGTTAAAGATTAAATTTGAAATTTCTTAAACTTTATACTGAATTTAATGATTCCCTTTTTATTCTTTATCAGCTGTTACACTTTCTTGAATGTGCCAGTACGGGGCATGTATTTAATGTTCCCAATAAATGGTATGGGCATCTGCTTCTTTAGATTGAATGGGAAATATTTAGATAGTCCTTCCCTTCTTTCTGATTGTGAGGTTGTATAGCTGTAAGAATAGCCAGAAAAGGTTTAATTTATAACATTTGTGCATTTTTTACATAGAATTCTGCAGATGTTCCTTGCTGGTGTGGCTTTTTATTTGGCTTTGCCGCTGTTTTGTTCTCATATTTCAAATTTCAGTATGAAGTAATAAATGACTGTGGTACAAAGAGAATTTACAGATGGATCATGATTTCCATACTGTTTTGGAAAAATTTTATTGCATTTAACTTCTGACAAAATTATTTCAAATAGACTTTTTGATACAAATTCCACAAAAGTTGAAGCAAAAAATATAAACCACTGACAACAAGAAAAAATTGGATTTTTTTCAGAGTCAGAAGTCCTGAATATGGCTAGTGAATTTCTATGCAAAAACCATCAAGATTATCACCTTAAAGAGAACAATGCTTTATGAAAACATTGAGTCAGATTGTGCTTCCGATTGTCTGCTTAAAGTACATTTTTTACAGATTTTCTAAAATGAGACATTCTCTGGGATATGTAGTCACAGACTGCTAAATTCTCTGACCTCTCCCTTCAGGCATGCAAAACCCAAGAAACAAAGCAAAGCACACTGTGCCTATGTTGAGACAAAAAGCAAGCATAAAAACCCATCTACGTTCTGCAAGTCACCAGGCCTTGAAGCCTGTTAACTCACTGCTCACAGGTAGGAATAAATGAGAATGCAGCTTTTCTGACAAGAAGCCCTCTCAGGCAAATGGATGCAGAGCAGCAACTGCAGCTAGCCAAGATCAACCCACGACAAACAAACTGGAACCTATACCCATATCCAGTACCCTGCATTGTCAGTAACATGGTGCCCTGGGACTATGCTATCTAACCTATGCAGAACCCTCATCTGCATATTTTGTAGGCAATAGTAAAGACCAAATGACTGACGTGATGAGAGCATAGCTTTTCTCTGTGAGGGTGCCTAAATACGAAATTTGAAAGGATTACCATCCACTCCTGGTTTTATGTCAGACCTGCATACCCAAGATGACTTAAAAAAGACTTTATTTAAATGACTGCCTCTCGGAATCATATAATAATTTTTTTCTTCTTTTCCTTCCTTTCCTTCTTTTCTTTTTTCTTCACGCTGCTGCTTTCTTCCTCTGCAGTAGTACCAGCAAACACTTAAAAAAAATTCTCAGACTTGGAATCATAGGATCATAGGATCACCAAGGTTGGAAATGACCTCTAAGATCATCCGGTCCAACCATCCACCTACCACCAATATTTCCTCACTAAACCATGTCCCTCAGTACAACATCTAAACATTTCTTTAACACCTCCAGGGATGGTGACTCAACCACCTCCCTGGGCAGCTGGTTCCAGTGCCTAATCACTCTTTTGGAGAAGAAATTTTTCCTAATGTCCAAACTGAATCTCCCTGGCACAACTTGAGGCCTTTCCCTCTAGACCTGTTGCTAGTTATGCAAAAGAAGAGGCCAAATAAACAGGCCTCACACAGATAATGAGATAATACTACTCACAACACAAGGTTAGGTAACAGAAGTACCTGCTTGTTGAGTTCTGAAAATAATTTTTTATTAAAGAGGAAAAATATAATATATAGTTAAAAGCACTAAATGATAGTGTTAGTCACTGTGGATTTTTCCTGCAGAAAATCCTATCCTGTAAGGAATGTGTCATACAATTATAAAGACGCACAGAGCACGTAGTGTTTAAAAGAAAAAATAAATTCAAGTTGGCTATTTTTTCTCTTGAAATTTCTCCTTGCTGGGTATGAGCGCCACAGGTTTCTACCAAGATACCCCTCTTTTTCCAGAAAGTGGACTGTGTTGGCCAGTATTAACAAGCACCCCTTTATACCTTTCCTTCAGCAAGCACAAGGATTCTTTTGAGCTCTGCAATGAAGGTTTGTTCTCCTGAAATTTACACAGTGGGTTAAACTCTGCCCTGGCTTGCAGTGCTGCGACCCTGTTGAGCAGGTTCAGTGAGGTTATGTGGGGATAACTGAACTTGACCTCCTGACAGTCATTATAATAAACAACTAAAAAAAAAAAAAAAAGAATTTTCTTACTTTATTTAAGAAGGTCCATATTCGCCAAGGGTTTTTAAAGCTATATCTTACAAACTTAATTTATATTTTGAGTGTACCAGTATGGTATCTTAAAGGTATGTTGTTCGTGGAAAGCAATGATATTTTATCAGATATTCTGGAGTAGCTCAGCAACAGATTTCTTTATACTCACTATTGTGGAAACGACTTCAATATCATCCAGAAAACTTGTGGCACTCATGCTTCTTCATGTGTACCCTGTGAGTTAGCTCTGGCTTCTCACTAGGAAACATAGATATTTCCTGTTTTGTATGACGTTTTTGAGCCAGAAGGAGAGCAAGGGAACTTGAAAGCAGCAAATTCAAGAAAAATGCTTCTCTTAAAGATGTAAATTATTCTCAATAGTAAGATTGTTCTGACTGTTGTTTTTTTGTTTGCTTGTTTTACAGTACATTTTCTGTAATTAACTACATGTTCTCTAATACTTGGAAATGTGTATGAAGGTATGTACGTACTAAAGAGCGTTCGCTGGGAAATGTGTCAGGCAAAACATGACCTGCTCACCTACCCCATGGATGGATGTTTAATGTCAGCAGCTTTGTGCCCCAGCATAATTTTTGAGTTATGAGGGCTGCTCTGAAAGTAATGTCCCCTATTTTATTATGTTGGCCCAAGATGTCAGAGGTGGATGTTCGTGGTATGGCGGTAGAGGTTGAACTTTCCCATTGATATTTCGCTGTATTTTGTTGCCGTGCAGTAGATGGCAGCAGAGGGGCAGTCTGATAAAATGGTGTCTGACATGGAAGAGCATGTGAAGCAAAGGTGTGGAATTGAATTTCTCCATGTGGAAAAAATTGCGCCCATGAACATATACTGATGCTTGTTGAATGTTTATGGAGACCAAACTGTGGGTGTGAGCACAGGGAGGTGGTGGGTAGTGTGTTTCAGCAGTAGCAATAGTAAGTCACCTCTGCTACTGCAGATTTTTACAAGATTGGCATGCAGCCCTTGTTCATTGCAGGCAGAAATACATATCTACTGGTGGTGACTATGCTGAAGAATACTGCTTTGTAGTTGAGAATTTGCACTATTTATAAGTAGTAGTATTGTGTTCTTTGTATCTCCTGTAATTTTCGCAGCAATAAATAAAGAGGCATTACTTTCAGAGCAATCCATGTGATTGTTGCCTTTCTGAGTCATTTTGCACAACAGGGTGTGTTATAGTTAAAAATGCTTTCTTTTTAGCCCAAATTACAGTCTGTCCCGTGCTTCTCTCTTTCACTCCCTCTCCCTTCAACCTTACTCTACACAGCTTTCACAGGTTTCAGCTTATGATTTATTAAAGCTGTTGCTATTTCCTGAGTATCTCTGGATTCCTTTCACAGGAAAGTTCTGACTTGTCCTTACAAAGACAGCTGGAAGCTACTTAAATCTGCTCTATTAAAATCCAGCTGTAAATAAAATGTATAATTTCTCACTGTAGATAGGTACATTTCTATACTGGAAAGAGATGGTCACATCCAGTAGCCATGAAATAAAGGTCTTTAAGAGAAGACTTTGTATTTAGCCGTGTTATTTCCATGCAGATATCAAATTGTCTGCCTTATAGAACTTAAATACACCTCCTTAGGAGGCAGTCAAATATCAGGGAAATATTCCTATGGAAAGGAATAGGCCAAGAACTGTAGTAATTCTAAATAGTTTTCTCTGGGAACGTCAGCAATGAAGTAGGCAGAAAGGAAAGCCTAGGATAAGAGGTGTGAAAAAGAGTTAGGCAAAAGGTTAATTCAACATCTATGTTGAATGATTAAATGGGCATTGATTTTAAAATTATTCTTTAGTTGTCCCTCTATTTCACTAATTATCAGCTTCACTGAAGGGTACATCAGGGAGGGACTATCCTCCTGGATATCTCCTCAGTCAAGCCAACCACAGGGTTAGCAAACTGTGGGGAAGTAGCAGACATTGTGTAGAGGCTGCCAAAAGAGACAGGAACAGAAAGGGACAAGATGAATATATGAAATTTATGGCTCTGAAAGTATGAAGAAATCTTATACAGATAGGAGTAAGGAGACAGGAAGAGCTTGTGAGGAGCAAGCCATTAGACAAACAAATGACGAAGTTACAGGTGTCCTGTGTTCTCCTGCATGAATGAGTCCTGTTAATCTTTGTCATACCTTTTCAAATATTAAGAGTATTTAATCAAATCCTGTTTATAACTGATCAAAGGCTGTAGAAGTTAAGTGCATAAAATAGCAAATGAATTTGAATGTGCATCTGCAAGTAAGTTCTTAGTTTTATTGTTTTTGTTGTTTTAGTGAGGACTAGATGAAATCTTCAGTGAACTTCTTTACATTCATTTTTTTTCTTAACATCAACATTTAGAAGTCATGAGCCTTTTTCCATCTCTACCAGTCCTGTACATTGGCCTGGGTAAAGGAAGATTAATTCTTCTTTGATTTCTTGTTCTGACATGTTAAAAGTATCCAATTATTTGGTATGACTGACCATTTAGTTTTAGTTTTTACAGTGGGTGAGTTCTACTGAGCCACTTTATTTTGAACTGAGGCCATTCAGATTAGTATTACAGGCTGTGTAACTTCTGGGATTCCACAAACATTTGCTACCTGGAGCTGTGCAAATCGCTCAGACAGCTTTCCAGATCCACACATAAAAGTTTCATTGAAATGAATAGCCCTATTCATTTGTAAAAAGGAGGGAAAGAATCAAGCAAAGTTATAAGAGGCTCTCAGTCCAAATCTATAGCTTCTACAGAAGTCACAAGTTTAGTTATAGAACAAACCTTGCTGTCCTAATTGTTACAGCGCTTTTTGCCATTTCTTAATTGCTTCATTTGGAATAGTTCATGGTCCTGTCTGGGATCATTTTTAAATATCTCACTTACTAAAACACTGCCAGGATATGGCAGAAAAAGTGAAAAACAGATCCAGGCTCCTCATACATGAAAAGTTTTAGTAACAGAAGTAATCCCTTAAAAGTAAATGGGATTCACTATGCAAGTAAAATTACCTACAGGCATGTTTGCAGTATTAGACCCAAGACATTCACTAAGAGCTGTAAGGTTTTATAGTTTTTGCTTCTTGCAAGATCTGAATTCTTAGCCAGAAGGCGTGAATTGGAGCCTTTAGAACAGTAATGACTAAATTATGGGAAGAAATTTAAGTGACAGCAGCGGTTGCTGGAATCTACTAACTTCAGTGCAGATGCAAAAAATGTATTATTGCTAACATTTCTCAATTTCAACCAAGTGAAACTTCACCATCGTTTTTGCAAACAGATTTTGTTGTAATTATGATAACACCATTCCTTTGAATAAATAATAAGCCCATATCCATCTGTTCCACTGGCAATTCATCCACTAACTGAAAAAATACATGCTTTTCCAGTTTGTTTCCATTTTCACAAAGTATTGAGGCACAACCAAAAGGAGATTTTCTTCTTTTATAAAAAACATTAACCTAAAGAATAATGTCTTTGGCCATTATATAGATCCACATTAGCTTCAAAAGCCAAAGGACACATACCACTAAAGTGGATTCAAACCTGGCCAGTGTGATGAGTTTCTGGAGACTTAGTCTTATTACTGTCCCCAGTTTTCCAGGGCTGTTCCTCCTCATCATCTCCTTGACAACCATTGCCTTCCACTGGTTGGGTTCTTTCCCATTCTAGTCTGAGGTGTTGCTGCCAAAAACATGAACTTCTATTCTAAATACTTTTCCTTACAGCATCTTGAACCTATTCATCGTCTTTCCACCAACTCCCCACATTATTCTCCCTTTTTTTTTACCCTCATGATGCTACACAAAAGAAAATATGCTTTTGCCAATACCCTCTTTTTCTATTCCTTAATATTCCTCTTTACTACCCCTTTTGCCTTCTCTGCCCTGTCTTATCTTATATGCTTCTCACGAGTGTTTCTAGGAAATAAAAGGAAATACAGAGGGAAGAAAATAGTATTTTTTCCTGTATACAGTTCTCTCTTTTCTTTTTAAATTCAGTTCTCTTTTACAGCCTTCCCAAGGAAAGCTGATGTTGTCACTCTTTACTGCCTAGTAACTGAGCTTCCAATTTCTAGTCTGGACCATGCAAACTCAGCTGTAGGATCTTTGAGATCTTTGCTTTAATGTTCTGGACAGCTGCGTGTTTTTGTGATACTACAGACATCTTGGGAGCACAGGCAGTGAATACAGACTTCTAAAAAATGAAATAATGGACTTAAGAGAAACACCAGTAGCACAGCTCAACTGGTGATCTTCTTGATCTCCTTTACTAAACCACCATTATAAATAGTGAACCTGGCCTGCCTTTGGATCACCCACCCTTAGGACAACTAAAGGTATGCTGAGGGATAACAGCAAGAGGAGAGGCAGTCTGTGATCATACAACCCTTTCCAGGCACAGGTGATCTCAGAGAGGAGCTTATAACTTTCCACTTCTTGCTCACCGCTAGCTGAGATCAGCAGCCTTCCAGATGGTGGCTTACTGTGTAACCAGCCTGGTTCAGGCTTGCAGTGTGATTCCTTTCATACATTTCTGTGTCAGCAGAACTGGATGTGACTACATCTTTGATACAATACCTTGGAGATCTGTTATTTTTGTCAGTGTTTCACTATTTAATCTTACATTTCAAGAGGAGAGGTTAGCTCTTTGTGTATAGTAATCACAGCAAACCAGTTTTATTTAGCTTGCTGAGCCAGATCGATGAGGTGGAAAATACATATGGCAAATTTTAACATCTGTCCATTTTTCCCCATGTCACAAATACTAATTAGCATTAGGACCATAGACTGTACTGAGACAGAATTTCCAGACACACGTAAGATCTGGTCTGGGAAATTTAGGCCTTTGGTAACCTGATCCTGATCAGCCGAAGCCTCTAGCAGAGAGTGATCAAGATTAGTTAGGACAAGCCAGTGACTTTTGTTCTCTTCATCCAACACAGCTGTTTATAGAATATTCTACAGCCACCCTTATACATGTAACTTCTCTGTTAGGTTTGGTTCTTGTAAGCGTAGTGCAGCCACATATGACTATTTAGTGGAGCACTGGTAGTTTTAAACAATGCAAGGAAATACTTGCACACGTGTTTATACGTCAGTAAATTATCTCCATTTTTACACGCCTATATGCCTTGATGTGAGATCTTAAAAAGAACCTTAATTTTGGCCATGAAAGTAATTTTTTACAAACTCTGATGTATTATCAACATAGATAAATGACAAATAACCGAATAATGAAATATCATGCACAGGCCGTTGAAGAAGACATAAGTATTTACAGGCTATATTTATGACAAGAGATGTAAGCATTCTTGCTAATTTCTCTAGAACATAAAGAATTTAATCCATTTGTGTTAGATACAGTGCAGTCAGTAAAGCCAAGACCTCTCCCACAGAAGGCAGTGAAGTTCAAGTAACTTGCAGATCAAATATCGCTTATCAACACTACAATCAAAATCACTTATTTTACTCAAGCCTTGTTTCACTTATAGTATACACGCTTTCTTTGCAGATTATTAATTATTTTCATTTCAGAGCAAAAGTGTCAGACTTATGCTAGGTATTTTGAAGCAGAAACATGTTTAATAAATAATACTATTTTACTCAGTAGGTTATTAATTTAAGGGTCTTAGCATGTACAGAACATATAATTTAATGTTATAAAAGCATTTTTACCTGTTTTTTGTATCATATATTTTTAGAAGGTGTAATGCGATGCTTGAGGATAAATAAATTCCTTTAACAAGCCGTTCCAAATTCTGCTTCTTAAAACCAACAAAACAGTTTTGAATTGCACATTTGTTAGGTCATTTTAAAAGATTTTCAAAATACATCTTTGAGAAAATAACTCTCTTTTATCTGTCATTTGAATTTCTTTTGTGTGGAGGTCAATTTTGGAAAGGCAATCCTGCATAATGGAATTCTAAAAAATTTGAAAAATAGCTCTGTGTAAGGTTTTTTGTGTATCAAGTGTCAGCAATATATTTTCCATTACTTGCTTGGCCGAAAGAAGAAATGGATATATAAATAAATGATATTCAAAGGCTTTATCAAACATAGTTGTGGGTTTTTTGTTTTTGCTTTCTGAGTATACTTAATATTACTTTAAAATGTTCAGCTAATTAAAGATAGCTGGTGGCAGCTGAGGCAGCAAAATATATGAAATATTAAAACACACAATAAAAATCAACATACGGAATATTTGCTGAAAAATATTCTTTCCCTATATGTCTGGGTGCTTACATATCCAAGAAAATTTAAACACAGTACGCCTTATATTCTTCTCTCATGCATACAGCACCAGTTTGACCAAAAGGTCTGAACAGTTAATTTCCAGAATCTTCTTATTGATAGCATTCATATTCAGCTGTAGGTGGTAGATACCTCATACAAGTCTTACTTTTATGTGACCAAGTCCTTTAGAACAGGAAAAATGACACTCTCTGCCACTAGGCACATTTATTGAAGACTCCAAGTGATCGTAGTGTCCAGTGCTTAGGCTGAATGGCAGAAATTATAAAACACCATTGACAAAAAAGAAAAACAAGCAGTATTATGAGTAAGAATATACTTAATTCAGGTTATTGATATGCTAAGAAGATTGATAAATTAAAAAAACACTCAAATTTTGCATACTAAGTGTGAATTGTATGACTTCCTCTGTTGAAAACAGTTCTTTGCTAGGTTGCATTCCAGCCTCCCATGACAACACTTCCCCCTTTGTTTTTAAGTCTTTTTTCCTTTCTTCTCCATTCTTTCCATAAGCATTCAAAAGCACAGCTACTACGTGTGACCACATTTGTAGTATGTATTTTACATTTGAGCAGATCCTCTAAGCTGCAGAGCAGGAGACAGATTTGCAAAGTCTGTTTCCACTCAAGGATTCCAGCCTCTAGTTTTGCAAAGCCTTCTGGGAATACATTTTCCCAGTCTGCATTCCAGTAGCGTTTTATTTCCTGTAGCTGTGTCAAAAGCAGTAATAGTATGTCTAAGGAGTGGAACAGGTTCCTTTATAATATATGTACCATATGGCTTTGCAGCCTTTTTTCTTCATTTGTTTGGAAATGATTGCAGAGGATAATAGTGACTCTGTTCACTAATTGCTGTCCCATGTGCCATATTCATATACTTGAATTGGGCTGCAAATGAAGAATTTATGCTTTCTTTTAAAATTTTCTTAGATCATTATGTGATATAAGGAAGTTAGTTGTAAGTTTTTAGAAGACTTTGGCTTCAACAACATCTTTTGGATCATCATCAGTTCCACATACTATAGATGCACTCTGTGTTATTTATTTCTTTATATTCAAATCTGTTTTTCTATGGCAAGGAATGCCACTCCACACTGTGTGGAACTCTTGTGACTTCAACTGATCAGTAGAAGCAGATCATATACAGAAGCTGCAAATTATCTTTATGAAGACAGCAACATCCGAACTGCAAAGCATAGTGGGGTAACATTTTTAAGCTGTGTTTCAAACCACAATTTTTATGAGCTCAGATTTTATATGGAAAAAAACCAACATTAATCAAACTTTTATGTCCCCAGAATGTTGCCCGTTATTAACTTAAAAGCAAAACAAATAATGTTTGGTTCTTAAGTAAAATAGATTTTACTGTAAGCACAAATATAATATTATAAGCAATTTTTAAAAGCATAGTTAGAAGACAATATTATAAATGGTGACATTATGAGAGGTTCTTTTGATATTAAAGACCGCCCTGTACTTAAACTTCAGGAATTATTTTATTTAATTCTTTTCTGGACAAATTTACACAAGGTATCCTACACTGCAATAAGCTAACTACCAACTAATAGTTCAATGTTATCACTGTATTTCTTTTTTTTTCTTTTTCTTTTTTTTTACCCTGAGTGATGCAAATTATTAGCACTAGAGAAAGTTGTGTACATCTCTGAGCTTTTTGCTTTAGCCAGGTAATTCAGCTGGGACTGGGGGAAATCAGTAAAGAAAGTGGACTTTAACATTTTCCAAGTCCTGAATAGCAAGATAGTAAAAAGAATGCCCATGCACAGCTGTTAAAAACAAACAAGAACAGAAAAGAAACAAGAGAAGCAGAGACAACAGTTGGAAGGTTTTGGGTTTTTTTTCAAGTGCAGTATAAGACTGAACAATGACCCAGGTGAAAAAGAGGATGAAAAAAAATTACACTGAACAGCTAAAGGAGTTAGTTATCTGGATTAATTTTGTAATACTGTAGTTCACAGGTCATCAGTGTCAAAAGGAGAAATTGAGGATGTTGATGGAGAAGGGCAGAAAAGGAAAAAGAATCCTGACTAAATAAACTTGTATTTTAACTGCAATATACATTATGGGTAATATAGCACTATAATGGACTCCTGAAGCAAAATGAAATGGAGCATTTATAATGTTTAATTCGGACACATTTGAAAAAATCTTGCAACCACTGGAGTGTAACAATTGTGAAGAACAAGGCTGCCTTGTAGAGCCAGCACACCATTAATCAGTCAGAGTGGGAAAATGTATTCAGGAAGTGGTGGGACGAGGTGAAGAGATTCCTTGACTGCATAGCCCCCACCGTTATCATCAGTATAGCAAACGTCCTGGCAGAGATTTTCTATACGTTATGGCAAAATGATAGTGCAGACCTTCCACTGAAGCACTCCCATCCCACATCTTCACTGTTTATACCAAAGGAGAACCTTCATAGGGCAACCTTAAGGTAGTGATGGGGTCACAGAAATGTTTAATCAGAGAGAAAATAAGGGTTTTCTATACAATAATATAAGTTATTTCATTTACACCTACAGTGTTCCCAAAATGTGCCAGATATAAAGCAAACACCTTGAAGCACTCAAATTTGGATGGACAGCAAAGACGGAAAAGGAACATGAGAAAAGAAAGAGAGGTACTTAATTTTGTGGTAGCCTTTTTCACACTGTCCAGTTATACTTCACTGTTTTAACATTAGTAATTGTGAATTAACTAATTTACGAAAAGTTTAGATGCTATCCCTCATAACTTTTTTCCTTTTCAATTTGGTTCTCACTTCTCCATATTTCTATGTAGCTGAAAGACATTAATTAAGACTGAGCTATATCATGTTTTTCTTCAGTTTTGTTCTGTCCAGCACTGTACTTAATTGTCCAAGACAACTGGTTGCTTCCAAGACAACTGGTTGCTCTTCAAGAAGGTAGTCTTACAGGCGCAGGAGCGGGCTGTCCCCCTGAGCTGCAAAATGAGCCGGCGGGGAAGGAGACCGGCGTGGATGAATAGGGAACTATTCTTGAGGCTCCGGGAGAAAAAGAGAATCTACATCCTGTGGAAGAAGGGACGGGCAACTCAGAAAGAGTACAGAGAAGTTGTTAAGATGTGCAGGGAGAAAATCAGAAAGGCGAAAGCCCAGCTCGAACTCAACCTGGCCGCTGGGATAAAAAGAAACAAGAAACCCTTTTACAAATATATCAACAGTAAGAGGAGGACTAAGGAGAATCTCCATTCTTTACTGGATGAGGCTGGGAATATGACTACTGGGGATAAGGAAAAGGCAGAGGTCCTGAATGCCTTCTTTACGTCTGTCTTTAAAGGTCAGACCAGTTATCCTCAGGGTACTCCACTTTTTGACCTGGTAGTCTCGGCTGGGGAGCAGACTAAACCACCCACGATTCAGGAGGAAACAGTCAGAGACCTGCTACTCCAACTGGACTGTCACAAGTCCATGGGGCCGGATGAGATTCACCCGAGAGTGCTGAGGGAACTGGCGGAGGTGATAGCCGAGCCGCTTTCCATCATCTATCAGCGCTCCTTGTTGACTGGTGAAGTACCGGAAGACTGGAGGCTTGCCAATGTGACTCCCATCTACAAGAAGGGCTGTAAGGAGGACCCGGGGAACTACAGGCCTGTTAGCCTGACCTCGGTGCCAGGGAAGGTTATGGAACAGATTGTCTTGAGGGAGATCACGCGGCAAGTGCGGGACAACCGGGGGATCAGGCCTAGCCAGCATGGGTTCACGAAGGGCAGGTCCTGCTTGACCAACCTGATCTCCTTCTATGATCTAGTGACCCGCCTGGTGGATGAGGGAAAGGCTGTTGATGTAGTCTACCTAGACTTCAGCAAAGCCTTTGACACTGTCTCCCACACTATTCTCCTGCAGAAGCTGGCAGTCCGTGGCTTGGACAGGTACACTCTTGGCTGGGTAAGGAACTGGCTGGAGGGCCGGGCCCAGAGAGTGGTGGTCAATGGAGCTAAATCCAGCTGGCGACCGGTCACGAGTGGTGTTCCCCAGGGGTCGGTGCTGGGGCCTGTCCTCTTCAATATCTTTATTGATGACCTGGATGAGGGCATTGAGTGCACCCTCAGTAAGTTTGCAGATGACACCAAGTTGGCTGGAAGTGTCGATCTGCCTGGGGGTAGCGAGGCCCTACAGAGGGATCTGGACAGGCTGGATAGCTGGGCTGAAGCCAATGGGATGAGGTTTAATAAGACCAAATGTCGGGTCCTACACTTTGGCCACAGCAACCCCAAGCAACGCTACAGGCTTGGGGCGGAGTGGCTAGAAGACTGTGTAGAGGAAATGGACCTGGGGGTGTTGGTTGACGCTCGGCTGAACATGAGCCAGCAGTGTGCCTGGGTGGCCAAGAAGGCCAATGGCATCCTGGCTTGTATCAGAAGTAGTGTGACCAGCAGGAGCAGGGAAGTAATTGTCCCCCTGTACTCAGCTCTGGTGAGGCCGCACCTTGAGTACTGTGTCCAGTTCTGGGCCCCTCACTGCAAGAAAGACATTGAGGCCCTGGAACGTGTTCAAAGAAGGGCAACAAAGCTGGTGAGGGGTCTGGAGCACAGGCCTTATGAGGAGCGGCTGAGGGAGCTGGGATTGTTCAGTCTGGAGAAGAGGAGGCTCAGGGGAGACCTTATTGCTCTCTATAACTACCTGAAGGGAGGTTGTAGTGAGCTGGGGGTCGGCCTCTTCTCTCGTGTAACTGGTGATAGGACTAGAGGGAATGGTTTCAAGCTGTGCCAGGGAAGATTCAGGCTGGATATTAGGAAATACTACTTCTCTGAAAGAGTGGTCAGGCACTGGAATGGGCTGCCCAGGGAGGTGGTGGAGTCACCGACCCTGGAGGTGTTCAAGGAACGTTTGGATGCTGTGATGAGGGATACGGTTTAGCGAGAACCATTGGTGATAGGTGGATGGTTGGACTAGATGATCTTATAGGTCCTTTCCAACCTTAGTGATTTTGTGATTCTGTGATTCTGTGATAATTGGTACACACTCCACACTTATGAGAATAAGGACAGCTATGGAAAAGGGAAACACTTGCCAATTTGCTCAGCAGCAGAAGAGCTAAATTACCCAAGGTCTTCTGGTAATAGAAGATAATCATAGAATTGCTCAGGTTGGAAAAGGCCTTAAAGATCATCAAGTCCAACCACAACCTAACCATACTACCCTAACTCTAACAACCCTCCGCTAAATCATGTCCCTGAGCACCACATCCAAACGGTTTTAAAACACATCCAGGGATGGTGACTCAACCACCTCCCTGGGGAGCCTATTCAAGTGCTTAACAACCCTTTAAGCACTGGAGTAGGCTCCCCAGGGAGGTGGTTGAGTGGTGGTATGAATGAAACAAATTACCAAATGGGATATGAAGAATACAGTAGCCAAAGCACTAAAATAAGGGCCATAGGGAATAGCTAGAGAAGCTACTATATGATAATAATCTTCATTTTCTTTGTGCTCTTTAACAGAGAGAGAAGAGAGCTAAAAAATGTTTTTAATCCACAACACTGTGAAGCACTGTTAGTTACGGATTATGCAAAAAAAAATTGCTTAATTTGTTCTGATTCTCTTGTGCTTGCAATCGGGAAGAAGAGTGCTCAATAAGGTAATAGTCCAGCAATTAACAGATAATTGGAATGTGTCATTTCTATTTCCAGTTGCCAACATAAGTCTGAAATTTATTTTTCTGTATTATTTTGTGGTAGGAAGGAGAGAATATTCATAGCCTGAGTACCCATACCTCATTATCTACTTGCATACAAAATCTCCAACTAAGACTAAAACTGTAATTGGCAACTTCAATTAGATCATTTCAGTTGAAGATCCTACGTGTGAGTATAGGTCAGATACCCCATCAATATGATCTTTAAAATATGAATTTGCCATGTATCTGTGAATGCATCATTTCACAGTTTTTTATTTCCAGATATTGCTTTTCCACTTGTCTGCTGATCCCTCCCTCAGGTTTTTTTTTTTGTTGGTGTTGTGTGTTTTTTGTGGTTTGGTGGGTTTTTTGTTTTTTTGTTTTTTGTTTTTTTTTGTGGCTGAGAAGGCATTCTGTGTACTGTAATGTACAAGATAAAATGGAAATGATGGCTGTGGTTTAAAACGGTAGCTCAAAAAAGACTTTTTTTTTCTTTATTTTCAAATTTTCTCCAGAAAGAGAGTGAAACTGGTATATGTAAGTCACCTTCGATACCATTTGGAGTGGTGAGCAGAGAGGTACCATATAAGCCATTTCCCCATGCTGAGGATAAGCCTGTGGGGACAGGTGCTTTACTAGGTGACAGTGTCTAAATGCCTCCCACCAATGGCCTTCCCATCACAGGCAGTGCAGACACGTCATAGCTAAGAGAAAACTGGAGATATCAGGCTGTTTCACAGCTACCTTCACTAACAGACTGTTTTCTGGGAACTCTTGCCAGCTGGCGAAGGTGCCCACAGGTCAGACTAGCTTGTCCAAACCTAAGAAGAACAGGAAAGTACAAAGCTCAGCCAGCTCCCTGATGGGCTCCTCTTTCTGCTTCACTGAAGCAGATAATGTAACAGCGCTTGTGTCAGACATAGTCTGAAAGGATGGCTCCCTGTGTTGCCACTGTTTCGTTACTGTCCCTCTCAATAATAACAGATAAAGACCATGATCCTGGGAGTGTCAGAATGCCCTGAAGTGTTGTGGGGGAGCTGATAGAGTTGAGTTGTTCGCTTCACAGGAAATAAAGTGCTGTTACTACATCACCACTAGCCAAATGTAATGTGTTGAGAACCTGTCAGACCCACTGGTCAGACCTCAACTGCCAAAAGTTTTGTTTTATGCAGTAGTTTTTAAATGAATTCAAGGGGATTCTAACTGCTCTTCAAACAAAATTTAATATCTAAATACCAGACAGATAGCATATCATACTTCCTTATGGTTCAGAAGCCAAGGGAGTTCAGCCTAAGATTCATTTGCAGACATCTGTAAAACACATTGTTGTGGAATGACAATTGAGGTGATCCATAACTTGAAGTGGGCACTTGTTCTTTTTTATGAAATGCAGATATAGTGACACAAAACATTGCTTTTCAAGCAAGTGTGCTCAATGCAGTCTAAAAACACTATATAACTGTATTCCAGACATTGATTTTCTTTTGCCACAGAACATCTGCTTGATATACAGAGGCATCTTGTAATTAGGCTCCACTCAGTAGCTAGATTAGATAGTGAAAGGAGTTGAGGGGAGGAGGATAAAAAAGCTTTCTTTCTGCATGCAATAAAAAAAACCATAAATGTGTTTATTTCCATAAAGAGTAGAAATAAAGATTCAGAGTTCAAAAGTTATTAGCTTTCAGCACATTTATTCATTGGAACTGCATGTTTACTTTTCTTTGGTAGTGATCTATAATCAAGGGCATTTTCTGGAGGAAAGACATTTTCATCTGCTGAATTTAAAGACTTAATACGGAAACAAACATGCATATTATTATACGCATGAATGATGAAAAATATGAGTTATTAAACCAATTTTCCAAAGTAGTGCAGAATAAAAATGTTGCAATCTATTGTTCTTAAGAAATGTTACATCTCACCAGGGTTTTTAATTCCTCTGACTCCTGTGGGTTGTAATTTCCAGTTTCATAAATACCTTTGTCAGTTCTGTATGTCATTGCAGTAAAATCCAGTTGCGGCCAGATCCTACTATGATTCCAGTTTCTGTTCCTGAGTGACAAGTATATGTGCTGTTAAGCAAACAGGACAGAGTCTCCACTTTACAGGTCCAACGCAATTTAAGCAAACGATGTGTCTTTTGTGGTTCACTAGCTAATGTATACTTTTAATGCTTGCAAAGATATACTAACTAGCGTACTTTCCTTCTAGGTTTGTTTTCAATGCAGAAAATGTTCAGTTAATGCATTGGTTAGAAAATCAGAGATCTGCTGAAGATTCCCAATTACAGTTTATAGGTACTTCATCCCCCTGCTCAGTTAAGAAACTGAGAACTCTTGCATTAATCTCATTTCTGCCTGGGATACCTTTACCATTGAAAAGGACATTCTATAAAGCCATAAAGGAGTCTTCCATTTGTCTAGTCTGCCTTGTCACATAAAAAACTGTAACAACTTCCTGAATTAATTCCTCTCAGGCAAACATTTTTAAATTCTGAGCTTCAAACCCTCACTAGTTTGTTCCATATTTTGATTAATCTCATTGTTAAAGATATAGACCCTGCTTCCAGTCTGAATCTTCTACTTTTTAATTCCAGCATTCTTCTTTTGTTTAATATTTGTCCACTGCTAGATTTTGCCCATGATAAACAACATAGACTCATGTTCCAGCTTTAAAAGCCATAGTTTCCAATCACATAATCTTTTTTATGACTTCTCTGACCCTTCCTTATCATTTTTGGATTGTGTGCATAGAAACTACACTAGCCATGCCAGTATCATATATTGGGTAATTATGACTGCTGTGTGAAGTCTACACTGGCCCTTATTGCTTTGATTATACATCCAAGGCCAGTTTTCAGTCCCTCTGGACTCAGTGTCACTTGATTCAATGTCTTGCTTTTCCACGTGGCTCCCAGTGAAGTCACCATAAAACAGAGATCCAAGCAGAACAAAATCTTCTGGAGTGTGATGTACATTTTTCCCTCTTAGATATATGGCATTAAAACATTAATTATTAGTTTTTTTCACATACACGAAACAGAAGAAGTAGGGAAGATGTAGGGAAGATCATTCCGTGCAGATTATTTGTTATTTTCAATGTTTGCTGTCCCTTTAACATTAATGTGAAATTTTATGATATGGCTGGAAGAATCCACAAATAGATAAGAGTGTATATGTGTTTCACTGCTAAAGGATGCCCATCTAACTGATTCCTTGCAGTAAAAAAATACAATATATCTCCAACTTCTTATGATTTGAAAACTTTTCTTCACTGTCTAACCAAAATCTTCCTTTCTGCCCATGTAAACCAATTAGTCATTATCTATCTTTTTGTCAGTTTCTGGTAGAAGTGTTTAAAATGTAACATCAGGAAATGATTATCTTAGCAGATAGCATTACCTAGTTTAGTTACAGGCAATTGCCTTCCTAAGAAGGTAAATTCTATTGAACATTGTTACATTTCTGGAAATAGACATACCTCTTTCACAAGACCTACTACCTATTAAAGAACTACCCTAGGACTATATTTGTATCTTCATCATTTTGGTGTAATCTCTTACACAATATATGTTAAAATCACTGTTCCATTCCTCATTAATACCTTCATATATGTTACTTTATATGACAGTGTATGCAAACTGTTAGGTCATGGCCTGAACCAGTGATTGAGCACCTGGTGAAGGGTTGTGGCCAGCCCTGGGAGCACAGGTACAAGCAGTTCACCCAAGGGGTAGACCTGGGTTCACTCCTACCTAAACTCATTTAAGGGCTGGTAGCTGAAAGTGAATTGTCATTACTTGGAGGTTTTCTCCTTTGGGAATTTCTAGCGAGCACTGATCCTCTGAAAGGGGTAAGCTTTTCCTTTTTTATAACTGAATTGTGACTGCTGCCTTTGTTGGAATGATCTGAAACTGGTTAAAGACAACTGTATCTACAGCCTCCTATCACTACAGATACCTACAGTAAATTATATGTTTATAAACATCTAAGGGAACTTTTTGTTTATCTAGTTGGCAATAAAATGACATGTAACATACACTTCAACAACTGTTGATTACTTATGTTTCCAGAAAGTTAGGTGTTGTAATAGGCGAAGGCGGGGATTCGCGATGTGACGGGATAGGATAACCCCTCNAAAAAAAAAATCAATCTAGAATGCAACTTTGCCATGCATGTCCTATCTAGTACTTATAGGGTATCTTTGTATTGTTTTAAAAAATAATGATACAACATAAAATAGAATTAAAATAGAATTAAAGATACTAGAACTCTATGCATGGTGTACTTGATGTAGCACGCTGCAGTGCATTGTAAATTTTTAGATTAACTATTAAACATGCTTCAAACTATGTGGAAATAGTCTAAAAATGACCCATAAGAACAATGCATTTTAAACACACTGTTAATATTTAATTAAAATACCACCTAACTAGTGAGCATATAGGGTAGTTATACACAAATATTTAATCTCAAATTTTTCATGTTTTTGGCTTTAGTTATCTGCTCTTTTTCATAAAACAGAAAGAATACAAATACAGATTTTAAAAAAATATATGGCTTTGAAAACACTTCCCTAAAAGATTTCATGCTGAGCAAAATGGTACTGCTAGAGAATTATGTCGCACTTAATTTGGTTTTAAAAGCTTAATCCAAACTCTATTTGGATGTTTTTATTGATTTTCATGAGCTCTTAATTATGTTGTAGGTGCAAAAGAATTGTTTCCAACTAGAAAGAAATAGTAAGTGTATGCATACATTAACTTGTATGTAGAAATACGTATTAAGATTTTTCCTATGAAACTCAGAGGTTTTTTTAATAGAATATTTCATAGCAGTATCCTAAACTATTTCTCCTTACTGATGTCTTAATATCTAAGTAATGAAGCAGAATGTTTTTTCTTAGAGGAACAGGAAAATAATATACAGTCTGTTGTTAGGACTGAAAATACTTAAATTACTTATCAGACAATAAATCTAATTTTGGATATATTTTCTTATAAGAAATACATTCATTATAATAAAAGTATTTCTTTAATTTGAAAATATCCTTGGAAAATCTCTGTCACAGCTGCAGAAATATTGGAAACAATGGTTTGTAATTTTTTTATATATTTTTTTCCTTTATTATTATTTGTAATATCAGGATGAACATAAGTGAAAATCTGTCTTTCTGTTATCTCCTTCCTTCTTATTCCTTCTTCAACTTGCATTGTTCTATTCACTGTAAGTAGAGAGCTTCGCTTCTGTGCTTGAGATATCTCACAGATTAATTTTTGCACGTTCACTAGGATCTCATTCATCCTTGCAGGTGTAAAACTTTGAATAATAATATGTCCTGAACATATTGCGCTTCTGGAGCACTTGCTAAAAATCCAACACAGCCCCCTTCTAAGAATATGTGGACAAACAGATATCCTCTAAGGAAAAAAAACACTTTTATAAAAGAAATAATACGTAGACATATCTTACATAGAGTAAAAAGACTCTTGGCAGGGAATGGAGGGAAAAGAAGATTAATTCTGGACTGGAAAGTGAGCTTAGTAATTCCTGAATTTAGACAAAGTTTAGCTCCTTATTAAATGAGCAACTGGTGATTCTGAGCACTGCTTAAACTTAAGAATTGCTTTTTACAGGTCCTAGTTTTTGAGACTGTAGCACACTTTTTATTTTCTTAATACAAACCAATAGGCTGCAGTAAAGGCCATAATAAAAGCTCTTCTCACGGAAAAGAATAGATAGAAACGTTGATTCTGGCAACTGCATGTGTGTTTTTAACACGTGATCTTTCAGGCGCTGATTTTTACAGGTTCAAAAGCAGGTTTTGTTGCCCAATTAGGGATGTGCAAGTTCTCTGTGGTTCCTCGTTTTTGGACACCTCTGCTGTGAAGACTGTTTTCTCCTTTTTCCCTTTTTAAAAAGTACTTTTTAAACTTTTAAAACAATAAAACAGTGTGAGGATAAATTCTGAGTACCAAGTTTCTTTTGCAAACATCTGACTGATTCTGAAAGTTGCTATGAAGGAAAAAGGCTACTTAGAGATCACCTGAAGAAACACCTTAAAGCATAGAGTGAAGTAATTCAACTTCAAGGTTCTTGTCTGTCTCAGGAATTAATCTAACTGTGATTTGTTAGGACTGAAGTTATAATTTATAGTGTACTGTATTTAATAGAAATAGAAGTATCCTACAATCTTAGTATGCAAATAGCAATTAATATGAAGCCAATATATAGTCAACGGTTATTGACTGTAAAGTATCTAGAATTAGAAAAAGCATAGTTCTAGAGGACTTTCTTATAAGATAGATGTGAATTTATCAGCATAAGCAGTTACCTGGCTCTGTTGATTTACTTGTACAAAGTATATGATATCTTTTTTTTTTTTTTTCCATGACACTATAAAACATATAAACATTGACCTATAAACTGATGAAGTTGACTGGGGCCAAATTTTAGAAGAATTCAGGAATATGAACTGTATGTGAGAGGCACAATTCACCATGTGTTTGAATAATAGTGCTTCATGACCTAGAAGTTGTTCAGATATCACAGAATGACCTGAAATACCTGTTTTTCTTGAAAGGTTGTTGATTATCAGTATATCAGTATAACTGGATTATGAATACTTGGAGTGATATATATTTTAATCCTGAGTTTAGTTTAAATATATGACATCTATAACAGATTTACTTCAGGGTACCCAGAAAACTGTTCATTTATAAGGTATTGAGCACTATGCTATTCTTTAAGCTATGCTGAAGTCAGTACAAAACCATACTATTGGAAAGCAATGCCAATGTGAATTCCATGTTGAAATGCATTATTCTTGCATCACATACTGAAATACAAAATCATGAAATCCACATCATCTTAGCAGTGTATATGGTCACTCTCAAAGTCCCTATGAGACAGGAAATGTGTCCTCTGTAATTCTTCAAAGGCTGCAGTATAATCTGAATTTGTATATATTAAACTACTAAGCAAATACCAAGAGAGAAAAAGTACTGTTTCAGCAACACAGGCAACAGAGGAAAGATATAATGTGTAGGCCTGAGCAACAAAAACAAGAGCAGGACTGAATGTGAGCTTTATAGAATTGAATGAAATATTTATATTAGAAAACTTCATCACTTCAGTCACATTGAATTCACAAAGTACTCAACAACATAAAAGGAGGTAGACAAAAAAGAATCAGAATATCTTGGCTTGTACCTGGGATGTTTAGTGGACTGAAAGTGCTGCCACTGGTTGGAAATGAAATTTTTCCCCTGTGAGTAGAGGGAAGAATCTATTGCTATTGGTAATAGTTCTTGTGCTCTTAGTCTTGAGTGAGAGCAATAGATGTGGCAGCAGCTAATAGCAGGTATAATCTACCTACCCTCTACTAGGACACAGGAGAAGCCTGCTACTGTTTATTGTCAGTTTTCATACATAAATACTGAAAAAATGGTGGAGCACTGATAGTATTACTATTTTTACACTTGAACACTCCTGTCCAATGAGAGACAATGAAGTAGTAACTATATGGGAACAGAGTACCATATATCTTCTCTAAACAAACAAGATAATTTCTTCAAGTTACTGTTCAAATTTAACTTTTTGATGCTATCCAGTGTGATGCTATCACACAAAACAATCCCTATTACCTATAAAGATTTTAGCTTTATTATAATTCTGTGGATTCTAAGAATATTTATGCTGAGTATCAACAAAGCTTGAAGTGGCAGTCTCCTGGAACGATGATAGACATGTGATGCTATTGATAATATACTTCTACCACTTTCATTGGTTTAGTTTCCTCTTCAGAATCTTTTGGGTACATCAAGGTAAAAAGAACTTAAACAAATGCAGTAAGAATATATGGTTCACTGGCAGGAACTGTGAGGTGCCTCATGGAAAAATGTATTCAGCAACTGTGGAAACTAAAGCTTTTTTTTCTTGCTGATGGCAGCAGAACTGAATCAACTAATTGACTCTGTCTATATTTTTACAGTTGGCTTCTAACATTCCCAAGTTGTTTTTCAGTCTTTTTAAATTTGTTTCAGTTTCAAGATTGCACTGCTTTTCAAAATGGTCTGATCACTGTTGTGCTATAAGTAATAATCTATGGGAGGATAAAAACGCAGTCTAAATATACTCTACAGAAATATAGGAGTTTTTTAACCTGGACAGCCTCTCTGACTGAAACTGAGGAAAAAACACAGAAAAACAGCAAACAGATGGTATTTGGCATGCCTTTAATATACAGGCAAAGTAAACACAAATTATCAATGTGTAAAACCACTGCAAAACTGGGAGATTTGACATTTACAGAGTACTATCTTTGAAATCATTGTGTTGGTGGTGGTGTTAACGTTTCCAGTTTTAACATTTTTTGTATTTCTGGTTCAAAACAACGGAAAACAAACTGTATAGTGTGCCAGATATTTTTTTTTTTTGCATTAAAATGACTCCTCAGAGATTCCAGGAAATTATTTATTCACAATAAATTAGAGCTGCTAAACTGCCAGCCAGACTGTCTGCAGCAAAACTTACAAATGTTTTATTGTCTAGCATCATTGAAGTCTGCCAATAAAATTGGGCTTCATTCTGCAGTCAGTGAAATATTGTACTCCCTCTCCATAGGGCTATTTATTTAGCATCCACTCATGTTGTGTGTGTTTATGCATGTGTAAGCATGTGCACTGACAAATGTGTTTTTTTACAAAGAGGAAAATCAAAACAGACATGTCTGAAGACAGAACAAGGACTTTATGTCAAGTAATTTCAATTCTGAGTCTTACTTAGAGAACCAGTAATATTTATTCTCTTCAGCATTTAAAGCCTTTAAAAGGTATACTGGGCTAATAAGCTGTACAAATGAAGTTATATTGAAGCTTTTCAGCATTGTTGTTTTTACCTCTGCACTCACAGAATCATTAAGGTTGGAAAAGACACATGGTCATCTAGCCCGAATTTGAATCTTGTTAGAAAAATAATTTAGAGACTTGATAAATGAATACCCACAGTCTGACAGATACAGTATGTCTCCCCATATTCTTTGTGCTGCCTTATCTACGTGGTGGCTGTTTCAATATTTATCTGGAAACACCACTTAAAAATTAAGATGTTGCTCAGTCTTTAATATCACCATAAAGTAATACTTCCCAATTTGATCATTTTTTCCCCTTCAGATTGGGAGAACTGAGAATCTGGAGAGGCTTATTTAATTTCCCATTTCAGTAAATCCTCAAGAAGGATTCTTGAAAGGGCTTTCCAAGAACTGAGGCGACTAGGGGAATCCTGCTGCAATTCTAGAAAAGCAGATTTTAGTTTCGCTCCTGGAACAGAGGAGCTGCTATATGCCTATGAGCAAGAAGAGAAAGAGAATGAATAAGAGATTACCCAGACTCTTGTAGTCCTCACTCTGTTAAAACCTACGGCCTTGCATTGGTTGCATAATTTTGTACTTCAGACAATTTGAGCCAACAATTCCATTTGTTTCAGAGGTCAAATAGGTTTTCAGTTGCTTCCACTTGGCTGCTCTTTTCTTCTTTTTTAAAGTTGGGCATGATTGCCTTTGTGAATTTTTAAAGTGGATGAAAGATTTTAGTCACATTCTCCTGCGGTTTTCTGACAACTCTTAAAAGTAATGTGCAATGCCATTACATTAAGACTAAAATTCCATGGTTTTTGAGGTACAATATTCAAAAGAACAACAAAAAAATAGTAAAGATAATGGGGCATTACTCCTATCTCTATTTTTAACCCACACTAGAATATTTTCAGAATAGTTTTTCTACCAAAGACTATAAATGCGGTCATAAGTTTAGAATGATGTGTTTTCTTTCAGATGTGATACATTAATAAATGTTTTCTATTTCCTTCTTGTTAAAAGATATGTGACACTTCATGTCTTACTTGCTATGCACCAGGATATTCAGTCTTTTGCAGCTCTCATTGTTGGAATTATCTGGAAAAAGTAGTCAAGTCTGTATGGACTTCTGAGCTTGACCTAAATCAATAGAAGGGTCCCACTGACAGCTTCATATGTACATCACTAGAAACCAGCTACCTGACTTTGTTAACACAGATGATGAACATTGAGAGAAAATGCAATCAAAATGGGACTGATATGAGTCAGAAGAAACTCCAACCCTTATTTTGCATTTCTGGCCTTTAAAACACCAGATATACTCCAGAGTCAGACTACATCTCCACATTTTAATATTTTTGCTTTAAAAGGTGTCATTCATGACAAGAGAGAGGCTCCAGTACTTAGCTGTGTTTCAACTGTTGACAAAGAATGATGTTCAGTCAAAATGTTCTTGAGCTTATTTAATCAAGTATGACTGTTTTACATCTGAAATTGATTCAGATATCATTTATGTTTCACATTCTTACAGATGGTTAAGAGGATTTTATTCTGATGTTATCTAGCAAACTAAATCAGCTCAAAGCAAACAACATCTATCCTGGTTCCATGCTGAGGACCTGACAGAAAGGAAGCATTACCCTTTATTTCTCCTTCCTGTGCTTCTGAGTACTTCACTTTACTCCCTTAGCACTAACTCAAGAAGCCGCAATACATTTTCTTACCTGTCTCACCCACTACAATGTAGGTACACAGTTATCATGCCTGCTGAGGTGTGGGTATATTACATCCCTCCCAGTGTATTTTCTGAACTGGAGCAATTACTCTTGCTAGTGACTGGAGGAAAAAAAACCTTCCAATCCTGTATTTTATGCTATAGATTGTCTAGAAATCTAGCTATTTAACAGCTGAAGATATTCACCACAGTTTGTAAAACATGAATAGGACAATAACTGCTGTGCTCCCTGCACCATCATCAGCATTGATTTCTTACATGGCTTCCAATAAGGAGAGGAAGGGAAGAAAGGTGAGAGGAAAAAGTAAGGGAAAATTAGCTAAGGTATTTATACTTCAGAGCGTGACATCTTAGCAGGAAGAGAGCTGATCTTGTAAGGAAAAATCATTCTTGCTTTGACCAGAATGTTACATTCGCTTCTGCAAACTGACATTTGAGTTGGATGATGGATATGCAATCTTAGACTAGGCACTTCTGCAGGACAGTGTCACTAAAATTTTCTGTGGTGTTCACAACCAACCTAGCTCCTCTTACATACACATGCAGACAGACAATATTCTATGATCCAGGGAGCCTTTAGAGCAACATGTCAAATAGCACACGAAGAGAAAGGCAGAGGGACAATTAAAGTGCTGTGTACTGATGGAATATATAGAGCTACATCTGAATAATGCTTATGTGTGTTTAAATGCTTAAACATGATGGGAGAAATCTGATGGCCACTAGACCCTATGGGAGTCTTTCTCATGATGTTAAGCCTCGTGGAAGGATAAGAAAGTAATATACAGTAAAAAGGATGACAGTTTGTACATGAAAGATGCAGCTTTTTCATCATTACACAGTGGTTAGCGCTGTAGGAGGTATCATTACATACTGGAAGACTTTTATAACTTATTTCCCTGTCTCCATTGCATGAATGACTCTATTTACAGCTCCAGGAGATGGAGAGAGCTGGTGGCAGGGGTGGGAAGAGAGGGCACATTTCAGGTTTGAGCAGCACACATTCAGCTCTGCCTTTTTGAGGTTCTGTGTGGGTCAGGTTTCACATGGCTATTTTGGTGCTCTTTACAGGTAATGTATACCACAAATTTAGCCCATCTCCAGTGGCTGGCACTCAAAAGTTAATAATAACTTCTTTAGGGTAGTAAAGGAAAATATCAGAAGTGTCTGCTAGCAGACAGGCATAGTGTGTTTAACCAAGAACACAAATATACAGTACGTTCTGCCGAAGTTATTACTGATATCATCTGTATTTGTCTTACTCCAAGCTTTAATCCCTACAAAGCCTTGAACAGAGTGTTTTCAAGGTTTACAATTTCCTTCTTTTAAGGAAAAATATCACTCTTTTCCATTACTTTACAGGAAGAGGAAAGGATAGGGAAATGCAAAGGGAAAAGGAAATATCTGCTTGCAGGAAACTGCTTTTTAAAGTCCTGCTGTAATAATGTCATGTTTTAATTGATAAACCTTGCAGAAGCACACAGAGTTAAAGCAAGAGATATGCTCAATTCCATGCTTCTGAAATAGTGGGAACTTGTGCGGAGAAAAAGAATAAAAAGAGAAAAAGTTACTTTAACCAAAGCTCAGCATAATATTCTGATTTAGCCTTATCTGTAAGGAGCCATTTAGATTTTAACTACTAATAGGAAAATAATCATGGGAATTTTTTTAAAGCATCCTATGATGTTTATTTTCCCTGGAAAGCATTGACTACAATGAAGTTTCTAGTTGTTTCATCAGTTTCTGGAGCTACATTTTTTTTTCATTCAAAAAGGATAAAGCTGCCAAATTAAACAGCAATGTGGTGAAGCAGAGTTCCAGTAAACAAAGAAAAACCAACTTCCAAACGTACAAATTAAGGAGTTGAATGGGATTAATGATACCCCAAATAGCAAGGTACTCCTGCTTTCTTCAGAGCCACAAGCCACCATCAGTTCAAACTCATGACTAAAAAGGAGATTTGCAGAAAAACTGAAAGGGAACTTTAAGGTGTGACAGTGATGTAAAGATCTTGAGGATTTCCTGTGCTAAGGCAAGGTTGCCAAAAGAACTATTCATTTCTTTCAAAAGTCCTTTGTGTTTCCCGTATCTTAGTTATTAAATTCAATTCTGAAACAAAATATAATTCATGTTCTAACCCCGTTCTTTGCCTCACATACCTCTGCAAGTGCTTCCAGCCTTTTCAATCAGACTGGCCCCAGGGAGAGCTGACCACCAACTGGTCCTTCCCTGTGCCAATAAGTCCTGTTTCTCTGCCAGTATGGGTGGAGCACCTGTGTAAAACAATCTTCTCCCTGTGGGAGACTGCACCGGTCTTTGTGAGGGTCACATGACTGACCCACTTACTTTGGAAAGCACCTCATTACAAGTCCTGCAAGCAAATTCCAGCACTCTCTTGTTCCTTGTCTACCCAAGAAGTGTTTCCCATCCTGCCCACACTGACTATCTCTTTCTGGGCCTTTAGCACTTGCTGCTACTGAGCCTACTGATGCAGAGGTAGTTATAAATACTTGGAAGAAACCTAGGGTTTGACTTTCAGCTTTTGTTGTGCGTGAGATTAGGCACAAAGCCAGATATAGTTTTTCAAGTAATGGTAAAGTATGCCAGATGTGTTGTGGAATAGAAGACTAAAAAATTTTCCAGATATTCAGCAACGGTAATGAAAGCACCAGTGATTATGTTGTTGGCAACCTCACAATAACAAAACTAACTGATGAGAACTCAGTGTAGGCCTATCAATATTCCAGCCTATACTATCAGGTACTGTAGGGCAGCATGCCCATCCTATGTTTACTGAAATGTTTACATAGTAATGCACATCAGTGAACACCTCTACTCTGTGAATTTGTTTAAGAGAATCAATAAAAGGCCATGTGTACAAATGCTGTGAGAGAAGAGGATAGGGAAAAAAAAAAAAAGAGCAAGTTATAGAAATTTTTGTTTCCTTCTGAAGTTTTTCTGGTGATTATAGTGGATATAGGATTGAACACCTCAGTGAAATGGCTATAAATATGTATGCTGTTAATTCAAGAAATTTTCTGACTGAAAATGGAAAAACATTCTCCGCATTTAAATACAAGACTTCTCATAAGTCCTGTAGGTTACCCAGTGTAACTGTTTCTCATTTTAATTGCATGAACTGCCTCAAATTTTCTATTTAAGCATTCTTCAATCAGCTTATGTGTGAACTTGACTTTTTCTAAGTATCAGTATATTCCCAAGAAAAGGGAATCATTCTGTTAATGAAATGGACCAGAAAAAACATGAAGTAGACCAGGACATTCTGGGAATATCACTTGGAACCTGAGGTATGTTTATAGAGGCTTAGGCCTTATACACAATGGCTGGAAGTGCAGTATGTCAATGGATGCAAAGTCTGAGAATGCAAGGTCATTAACATAAATCATAACATTTTTCATCCTCGAAAAGCTCTGTTTTTCCACTTTGAAGGCTTAATTGAAACTTGGCAAGGTTTTAGATGCAACCTCAGCTTTTGAAGAAGGGTAATGGAAAATACACATCAGAATATGCCCAAAGTTTTTCATGTCCTTTCTTTTTGCAACCAAGTTCCTTGGTTGTAAGCGGATGATCCTGTTGTCCACTAAATACACATAGCCATCTCAGTCCTGTTCAATACAATCTGTTTATCCCTTGATTTATTCATTACTAAAAGAATTAGCCTTGAAATAGTATGTGTAGAAACACTCAAATTCTTGGTAGGCACAGAAAAACTCGCTATTAACCTCACAGTCACTAGCAGAAACTAAATCCAAAAGTGAAAAAATGCTAATTTCCAAAACACTGGAGTCATATATTTCCCAGGGCTGCTTACAGCACACATCTTCCCAGAGTAATGCAACAGAGCTTGTTGCAGTAATTGCTGTAGCTTTTTTTATTTCTGTTGTCTTTGACTCATAAAGGGAGAGAAATTCTGAGTGTGAGAGTTTGCTAGATTCTGCATAGTTATCAAACTAGTTTTCCTGTCTGTGTCATTCAAATGAAGTCTGTTTTTTAAACTATTGAGGCAACATTCATAATTCTATAGAACAGATATAGTCTATCTTAAAAAAAAATAAAAAAAAGATACTGTATACAGATAACCCTCACAGAAGTCTGAACAACTCTTCGGCTGATCTGCACCATTAAGATTTTAGAGTTATACATAGAAATTGAAAATGATCTCTCAAACTCTATGCACCAGCTGTATGTATTTTTAAGGTGCAGTGAAATACCAAGATAATGTACTTAAAATACAACCAAAATTATAGGATGTGCATTTTAGTTAATGTTCAATACAATAATATAAGTTAAAGCCCATTATGAAAGAACAGAGTTTCAGCTGCAAATAGGAAGGCTTTTTTTTTTTTTTTTTTTTTTTTTTTTTTTAAACAAAGAAACAGTAGTTATGGAGTCTGTCTAGAAGAAAATATGTAGCTATGCTCCATAGCCTGCATGGACTTTGAATAGTTTTTAAAATAATTTAAATATTGATTCTGAACAAACGTATTACTGGTTAGGAATCTTGCTGCCTTATTGGAAATAGCCAGCGATTGGTGAATGATTTCTGTAGTTTGGTGGAGCACATCAGGGAACACATATAGCCAGATGAAACCAGGCAAAATATATGCTAAGGGATTCAGGCTAGGAAAGCAGTTGCAAATTCACTGCATAGCATTTTTGCTTTTAGTACAATTAGAAAGGTTTTACTGTTTTTCACAATATTTTACTTGTTATTGCAAATATCAATGCAGCTTCATCTCCTCCTGATGGTGAGTAGAGTGTACGCATACACAGAGAAAACTCAGAAGCAAAAAGAGAGAAATATTCAAAATGATATAGTGTAAGATAATGGTAAATGTGTTTCAAAAGATGGAAATCCTGCATTTTGTCAAAGAGTAAAATTTGGATGCAAGATAGAAATGCAGACTGGCCATACTGTTAAACTGGCTTTTGGTTAAGCTAATTGATATCATTGTCTTTGCACTTGAGAAAATGTGTTTCTTCATTGATTTTTCCCAAAATGTTAAACATTAATCTGTTATCTGACACTATGTGGGATTTTTAAAGATCCCTTCCAACTCTAAGGGTTCTATGATTCTTATTTATTTATATATTTGTTTGTTTGCTAGTTTATAATGGAAGGCAAGCAATAGGACACTAATTTTCATTATGGTACAAAGACATAAAGGGAAGGAAATGCTGAAGCAAGTATTCCCCTTTAATGCTAGGAAATACTTTCATGAAAAGAGGCAATAGGCACAAAATGGAGGAACACAAGTTTTTCTGTCAGGAAGCACTTATTCACTGTGTAGGTTTCTGAGCAATGGAACAGTTCTCTAAGATAGATTTTGGACCTTCCCTCCTCAGAGATATTTCAAAGCTGCGTGGACATAACAGTGAAACAGTTATCTCACCTGCCAGTTATTACGTAGCTTATCTCAAAAATGTATATGGTCTCCTAGCTGGTAATTTAGCTTACCATATGACCTGGTTAATGTACCCAGGTTTGCTCTCATAAAGTTGTTCAAATTTGAACTCTTCCATTAGTCTTAGTATTTAAGTAGCCCATTCTATTAAAAAAAAAAAAAAAAAAAAAAAAAAAAAAAAAAAAAAAAGTTAAGCATAGTATTTCTTGTAATTCAGTAGGCACACAATGCATAAATTCTCTGAATTTTAGAGGCAAAATAATTCTCAATACAAGTAATAAATAAAAGTGAGGGGTGTTTTTTATTAACTGTGCAAAGAAAATGATCTCTCATCACATGAATTTGTGATACATTCCAATTTAAGAACTGCTGGCTCTGAATATTTACCTCCCATCCATCGAATCATTTGGGAGGCTTCTGCCATCCAACTGTGCTTGGATGCTTGGATGTTTGGAGTAAGGGAGATTGCAAGTCATCTTTTTAAATCCTGTGTGCTTTCTGTAATTAATGTAGAGGTATTACTCAGCATCCCATTCCTAAATTATCTCAATACACTTCTGAATGTTTTCTAATGCTGTAATAACCAATCAACTGGAATTAACATGCTCTGCTTGTCTGCTTGTCTTTCTGAAATAAGGCCACTAAAGCATGTTTCAAAACATGCTTTATTCATGCTTAATTCATGTTTCAAGTGCCCCCCAGTACACAATATCCTGGCAATGGCTTCCTTTAATTTGTAAATTCTCAATTGGAAGCTCTCACTAAAGGTATCAGGAAAACTTTTATTCCAAAACTTGTGATACAACCTAGAGACCTGTCTCCTGAGTTCTGCAGGCTGTGTTGCCCACGCTTGAAAAAATTTGAAAAAGAAGCTGTAGCATGAGCTAAGAGACAAACTGATTAATGCTTCACAGGGCTCTCCTGAGCTGTGGGTCTAGATTGCCTTTTTCTGTCGCTAACCAGTTTTGCCAGTGCTTCCATGACAGACTCTGTCTTCACTTTAAAAAATGCTAACAGACTCCTTGTGGTTGGGATCAAATGACTGCCCTGTTCCCTTCACCTGTGAAATTTCAGAGACTACTTGAAAAGGGCCATTGTTTCACAGGAATGCCAGGCCTAGTCCAGGAAAGAAAGTCTTCATTTCAGCAGGAATTTGGAGTCTGCTTGAGAAGGCCTTGCAGTTAGTAGGTGAAAGCTATGGCACATTCATTAAACATCTGAGCATTTATAGTGACTGGGCCTCGCCCTTTCTGGGTTCTTTTGCTTACTCCTGCTGAGTGGGTGGGAAGGAGAAGGAATGGTTCACCACTAAAACCATCGAGTTTGAACTATGATTAGCCCTCCAGACACAGATTTCTCTGTTCTTGTCTCTATCCTAAGCATTTATAGCACTTGTATGCTTTCATGTGAGTGAACTTGTATGTTTAATACACATTTTTTAAAAGCACTTCTAATAGAATATATTTGTACCTCAATACAAGGAAAAGATACAGGGAATGTATTCAAAATCAGACCGATGATTCCTGGTTCAACAAATAGAAAGTCGCATCCAGGGTGAAAACTGGGAATACAAACTGTGAGAATATCCTCTTTAAACCATTTAAACACAAGCACACAGGCAAACCATTTTTACAAAAATCTGTATGGACTGGCCAACTGGTTTACTGAGAGTCCTACTAGCTAAATCTGTGGGATATTTTCTACAGAATGAGTTGCGAATGTTGCCAGGACGGATTGATGATTCTAATAAGCTGTATAGCTTTTCATAATCCATGTTAGGAGTACTTAGTCTAGTGTCATGAAACCTTTAATGCATTACACAGTAAGTACAGAACATGCAAATGTGAAACACAAAGTAAGGATGAATAATTTCAGTAAAATGTAACCAGATTGGGTGAGGGGAACAAGGGAGAAGTCTTCAAAGGGTTTTCAACCTGTTTTTCAAAGGAAGGAGAAATCTGACCAGAATATGAACTAATGATAATAAGTACTGTGCTCAGTGAGCCAAAGTTCTGAAAATTTTATTTTTTGTATAAATATATTTCTTCCCTGTTTTGGTTTCAGACTTAATTTCATCTCAAAATGGTAACACTTTACTGACATTAAATTTTCAGGATATAATAAACTGACTGTTTTCTCAAAGTATAGACCAGAATGCAATGCTAAAGCTAATAAATAATGTATCTTGAAAAACTCAGGAATTTTTCTGACATTTTAGATTATGTTTTCCCCTTTCTTTTTAAAGATGTTTCCAGTGATCTAGCTAAAAAAAAAAAAAAAAAAAAAGGTTGCAGCGCTGCGTGTCCTTAGACCCTCGTATAGATGGCACACAAAGGAAGCTTGTCCTTCTGGGACCTGGCTCTGAATCAATTGCAGACGACAGAAAAATACTCTTTTGTGGCTGCTAAAGTTCAGGAATGAATTTTGGCAGGCTTAGCCAATTCCCTAATGCAGCATCCATGTTACCAACATCAAATTGGCAGCTTTTGCCTGTCCCACTGGGGATAAAGTAATGAATGGATTTAGTTAAGGTGTCCTGACTCATCTACATAGTGCCTGGAATATGTACCAAGGCTCTCCTGTATAACTTCCAAAAAGCTGTCATTCAGAGAAAAATGAAGTTTAGAAAGTTTGCTGGTTAGCACTAGCATAGCACACGACTGGGTTTCTGTCTGTCCTGAGTGCCCTAGAAAAAGCTGCTGCTCATTTTCCTTTTAATTGATAGACACTAAAGCACTGTAAGAGAAGTACATCTGTCATGATCTGTGATTTATTTTCTGTGTATTTGTAAGGGAGATAATTTCTTTATGATCTTCCCATTTTCTTCTTTCACTATCCCACCCAAATCATCTAGTAAATGCCAAAAGACTGGCCTAATGAAAATTTTATGATTTTTCCTGGAATAAGATGCTGTCATTCTTGACTTCCTGGGAAGTGTGTTTAGGAATTTCTAGAGGATAATATAAATATATTTATCTGTGAGAAACTTACCTCTACCCATATAGTGACTATTGACAAGGGATTGAAAATCAAATACATCAGAAAACACAACAAAGTCCAGACTGTATAGAAATGACCAACCCGTTATCTTTTTTCCCACACATATCTTTAGATACCTCCTCTCTCTCTCTCTCTCTCTCTCTCTCTCTGTTCTTTTTTTATGGCCTATTCTTAAAATTTCATGATATTTATTTTTAATTCCAACACAAATAGATGGAGAGAATTCTTACCTCCACTTTTATTTCATTTTATCAGTCTTTGCTCATGTCCCTAAAATCATACCAACTCTCAGTGGAAAAAAAAGTGATTAAAAGAAGAGTGAGAATTAATCTCCCTATATATACTTTTCTGTTTAGCCTTACATTTTCCTTCACTGAACAAAATTAAAGAGAATAAAATGACCAAGGCAAAGATTTTCCTTTGATTTTCTTCGTTTGTCTTGGTTCCTTCAGAAAATATTGGTAACATTCCTTAACTTTGAAGGCACAGGTGATCAGGTGTAATAGAACAATATTTTTTTTAAAAAATGATAATAACTTGATACATCAGAATGATCTATTCAACTGTTTCATTTAATATGAAATTAACTGATTTTTTGGAGGGCTTGTGTCAAACAAATTAATTCTCATCTTCATTCTACAGTAAATCAGGTCACAAAATTTCATTAGACTGGTGTCGTATTAGTAGGGAACTGAGCCCATGTGCACATTATAAATACATGTACGTATGCATGCATAGTTTCTAGAGCGTTTGTTTGTTCTTTCATACTTTCAAACAAATAGATTTGTTGCTATGCATAAGTCCCTCAAGGAATTACATTAGAGAATAATTTAAAATATTTGCAGAACCTCCCAAGCAGAACATGTTAAAAATGTTAAGTGTTCAAAATGATATAGAAATATCTCCCCATTTTTAACTCCAACTGTGATAAGCAGTATGAAAAAAGGGGAGAGAAAAAGGTCTCAATAACAAAATCCACATTGAAAAGTTAGGCACTTTGAACTTTCCCATCACCTTACCAGTGTTTCCCCACAGGCTGTCTAAAAGACAACTCAGCAATGTCTGAATGGAACTGCACACAATAGCTCCTTCACAAGTCGGTCTTTAATTGATTACGGCTGTGTTTATAGAAGCAGAAGAGAATTTACACAAAATGACAGATTGCCTTTAGTGTTAAAATAGTTTGGTAATGTTAATGGTAAAGGAGGTCCCTTTTACCTCCTCTTTAGCTGCATGAAGTCCTGAAGATGAGCTTTTTGATACCTCAGCCTTTAGCTGCTTTTTCTTTCCTTCCCCTCCCCACTTCTTATTTCTTCCAAAGTAGTGATATTCCTAACCTACTGAATTGCACGAGCTGTGCAAATTTATGGAGGATAGCAACTAACTGGCTATTTCAATGTTAAAATACTCGAAATTGCAGATTCAATAATCACGTATGATAAAGCAGAAGATAAACAATACAAACCTACATGAATTCATCCTTTCTGCACCCCTGCCTCTGTCAATTTGCTCAGATAATGACAAAGGCAGTGTTTGAGAGCACAGTCGAAAGGTTAATCTAAATCAAACACTGGGAATAAATCCTTTTTTTTTCTATTTGCATTAAAATACTCCCACCTAACAAGTTAATGGAGCAGTGGGTGGATGTGGCTCAGAACCCCGAGAGCCCCCTAGATGCTGGCAGCGCGCCCCGGGAGGGTCCTGCTGGCCCCTCGCAGTCTGATGACTCACTCGCAGCCCAGGGACCAGCCCCCAGATCGGCTGGCTGCGGCCGGATAGCCCCGCATTAACCCTGTCTTGCTTTCCTCTGAGGAATCTCTTACATTTCCCTGTTAATAGTGACCTCTATTGGTTACATGCTTGAATATCACAGACTTTTAAATACGAAGAATAGAAATGGTTATTGTCCTTTTGTAATACCAGGATACTGGTATTACAAAATAATACTGTCCTTTTATTTTACCAGGTTTAGTCTTTTTCTTATCACGGTGCAAATTTACAGCAAATCCCTGATGTGTTAAATTATTCTGATTTTACAGAAATTAAGAAGAAAAGGTCTGGGCTCTTCTTAATGACACTTTTAGTACTACTTTTGGGTTTCCAGAATGGGGTCAGGTATTTATGAGAGGGTTTCTTCTCATTAACTAGAGCTTTATAAAACTGAAGTATCTGAGGAGCTCTTCATTCATACTACACAACAAATTCTCTTTGACTATGCTCTCAGCCTTTTTGCATCTGCTTCTTGTAACGGAAGCCAAGTGCGTTTAATATTCATTCATGGAAGCAGCTGACTTGAAGTGAGTATTAGAGAATACGTGGAATAGCCAAAATTCTTTGCATGAATAGGTTGAAAGTGAACTTATGCTATGCAACACCATCAAATTCAAGGTGAAATGGCAGACTCTCTTCTGCTAAATGGACTCAGTTTACTGGAGAATTAACAGACAGCAAAGGGAGAAAATGCACTGGAAAAGTTATGTAAAAACAAAGACAGCAGCAGTAGGCCAAAGTCTCTTCAATCTGTTCCTATACAACTCTTGGCATGAAGGTGTTGCAAAAAGGATGGAGTTCTTGGGAGATACAGACACTTCAACAGGAAAGTATGTATGGCTTCTTTTCCCAGGGCACCCTGCCCCTGTAAGATCAAGCCTCACATGAACTTCCAACCTAAATGCACGAGGAAGCGACTTGGAAATGTGAAATAAACATTGTTAGTAACATACGAAATCATTCATAAGCAACCTCCTTAGTTTTCTGATACTAATGTACTTAGGCTCCCTTTACATTCAGAGGAGAACAAGGTAGCCCAGAAAGGCCCATGAGGAAGCATTACTTATTAGTCTTAAGGTAAGGCTGTAAACTAACATACAAAGATAAGTTTCAGCTCACTTCTCAGCTATGCACTACAATGCACTACAGAAGACGTCAGTGGTTGTAAAGCCTTTCTACCTCCTGAACCATGGTGCCAAGAAAGCAAATAAGAACAGGCTGTGTACAGTCTTGAATCTTGACTCTTACAAGACTGTTCAAGAATGGAACCTTAGTTTTTTTTCTTCCTTCATACTCCATTAATTCGGCTGAATCTTGTGCAAGGAAATCATACTTCATATCCCACTTCTGAGACTGCATAATTTTTTTCTGAAGACTCGACAAAGAATAGACCTAAAATTTTATCTTTTTTTTATATATATATTTTTACCACTGCCATTTTCAAAAATACAGATCATCTGATGCTAATAAAAGCATGGACCCATTTGATATATGTGAGAAGGCCAAAAGCAAACATTATCAATCAAGCAATTTTCATACTTCAGTCTCATAGAGAGTATGTATTCATGCAAGAAATTTGTGACAGAAACAATGCATCCTACAGAAATTCGGAGCTATAAATATATGTTCTTTATAAGCCACAGGAAATGTCATACTTGCCAGTTCCTCATGCAAAGCACATTCAGAAATTCTAAAATAACTTCGTACAACATTTGCAAATATACATTGCATTCTGGAGTCAACTGAAGAAAAGTGAGATTAATCCTCCAATCATCAAAAACTGGTAAAGCAGCAAATGAAATATGTAGCTTATAAACTTGCTCCTGAGTGTATGAGTTAGTGTGTCTCCATTAGCATCAACGGAGCTATTGTTGAAACAGTGTAATTCTGTTTCTGAAGAAAACAAAGTTGTCCTTACTTTTGCCTGTGGTCAGTGTAGTTAATAGTCCAGAAAAGGACACTGGCCTTTGATTCCTAAACATTTAAAAGGCTACTAAGATTTTGTGTCTTATGTGTAATTAACCTAAGAAATTCACCAGAATAAGCTCCTATTCTGACAGGTGTGGAAGCAGGAAGGTCATGCTCAAAAGGAATAACACATGCAGTAACATTTGCTAGGACAAAATTTATAATAAGGTCCGTTTATCATGATGCTTTAAGGAATATATTTCTTCCCTCGGGCAGAAACATGGGTGTTTCTTACAGTGTTACACAATCTGATTCTTACTGCTTTCCTTCAAAACCTGTCATAGCTGGATACAAAATAGTTAAGGAGACGGACAAATTAGTCTGCTCTTGTTAGACATTTCTTACATTCTTTTGTTGTTAGAAAAAGTGGGGTGAAGGAAGCACCGATGAGTTGCCTGGGGCCTGTTTTTAAATGCAGTGAAACTGTTTTAAGTTCTTCAAATTACTTCAATGGATGCTAGATTATGTCAAAGCTGAGACTGTATTTAGAACATTAAACCTTACTTTAATGTATTTGGTGTAGTACCTTCTGTGGAGTTGGCTAAGTGCACCAACAGTTCTGAACAGCTCGTTCTGTTACATTAAATATATCAAAGGCAGTAAACATCAATACACATGCAAAACACATAATTTCTAAAATGTCCTTATTATTTCTTATTTAAATAAGATAATATCAAACAGATATATCTATGTAAGATATATATTTAAACATTTTAATAAATTTATGATTCTATGGACATATTTGAATTTCTCTAAGTGAAATTTCTGTTTTGCCAATCGGGTTTGAATGCACCAGTATTTCTGTGATATTTTCTTTTAAACTGTGCTTTGAAAAAAGTATGGATGCATTATTGTGGTCTGTGCTGTTTGTAGAATATTTAATAAGAATTTAATAAGAATCTTCAACAGTGAATTGTAAATGTACTTAAGTTGCAGGCTGTAGATGCAGGAGTAGTTTTACCTAAAGAAAATCTGTTATGATATATAGCATCCAGAGCAATTACAGACAGTTTTTCCATTACAAAATGTGTAAGAACTAGTGAAATCTGAATACTTGCTGTGATCTCAGTTAGCAGGATATGACTAATCAGAATTTGTTTGTAATAGATTTATAACAAAGATATAAACTAAATATATTAAAGGTAATGTGGTAACTGTGGAGATACATGCATGTTAGTAAAAGCCAGTAAGACAAAACATATTCTGCAATTATGTATTCACACAGTACTTCTTTTTCATTGCAACTTCACATCTCGAGTGCACGTGATGGTCAAATCTTCTAAGAAGAAAAAGATGAAAGACAAAAATAGACCATAAGTATAGTAGAACTATAGATCAGAAGGCAGCATTGAGTTGACACAGATTCATGGACAAAACAATGTCAATGCATAACAGGTTTGTAAATCAGCTGAGTACCTACGATTTTAAATTCAAACCAGTGAAAGAATATAACTGTCTTTCTTTATGTTCCTTTTTTACTTTTCTATGGTTACCAAACATTATAAAATTAACACTCCTGAAGCACAAATGACAGGCAACATACTTAATATATTCTATTTTATTATTATATTATATTATATTATATTATTATATAATAATAATAATAGAATAATATTATATTATATTATGCTATTTTAATATATTCTATACTCATTTTATATCATTAGATCTGGTGATTACATGGCATTTGAAGTCTGTAGCTGAATGTGTGAAATGACAAATACAACTACATTTGAGTCTAACCACCTAAAAAACATGACACAGGAAAGGCTTTTACAAAATTAAGTCTTCAGATTCTACAAACAGTCCTATAAAGTAATAAGTGTTCATTTAGCAGTGCCTATAGTATTGTATCTGTATTATGAGTAAGTCTAGGAATTAAAGCTACTTATTTGAATTTTGAATAAAAGCAAAAGATAAAGTATAACCAGTGTGATTCAGCAGAGTTTCATATTTCTGACAGTGCTCCCAACTGCTTTATTTTCCTAACAGTTCTTCCCATCAAAAAGTGGACATAACACTGGAGATACAAACTGCATCCTAAACTCCGTGGATTATACTGTCGAGACCTCCACTAGCCTATGATTGAGTCTGGACAGCCAGCTCAAGAGGTAGACACCTGTATTTAGCCAGACTGATCCCACTCAAGAAGTCCTAACCTTGCCTCCAATCTTCTGCAGATGAAGCTTTATCCAAATCTACTGCCCACTTGGGATTTATTGAGAAATCACATCTCGATTACACGTTGATCTCTTCTTTAGGCATTTGACACAATGCAGTTTCAAAATATTCAACCTAGCAGTCACCTGAAGGCAAATGAAAGTTGAATACAATTCTTCTTATAGCTTCTAAAACAAAATCTCCCAATGTTGAAATCAAGACCAGAAGACTGGTCCTGTTTGGATAGAAGGGTATAGACTGGTAGGAAGTTCTACCTCCAAACACAGAATTACATCCTGAACACAGAAAAGACTACGAACTTGCACTTTGGACTTGTGGGAATGCATGCTGTGCACCTGAACTATCTCCTTAAGCAGATAAAATGCCCAATTGATGGATAGAAAAACAAAGAGAAATCAGTGCTTTTTACAACTTAAAGGATCATTCTGAAGCAAAAATATAAGAATGGTCAAATTGTCTGAAGCTGAACCTAAAAACTAATACAGATCATATAAAGATAAGACATACAGAGCATATAAAAGAGGTCATTCAAGGTCAGAAAATCCAAAGTTTATTTTCTTATTCTGTGGCCTGTAAGGTTCTCATTTTTGGATCAGGAGAACCAGTTCTGACAGCCTGTCAGTCCAAATAGTCTAGGTAAAGAAATTTGACTTTGTCATTTTGACAGAAAAAAATCATTTTCTGTTGTTCTCAAAGTCTCACTCTACTAAGTTGAATTGCATAAAATGAGAACATTATTACATTTTCCCTAACAGGAATCATTGTTCTGTTGCTACTATACATACATGATTGGACCCTTATTAAGAGGGAGCTGAAATATAAAAATTATAACATACAACACTGTATGTTTCTCTACAAAAGAAAGAAAGACTTCATAACAGTAAATAATAATAATTTCTTTGTCAAGACAAAATGGGCAGAGATAAACATATTTATGTCACCTGCTCAGATAACTGCACATATGCTGATGTTCAAAATGCATTATGTCAGGTTGATTTTTCTCCCTTAAAACTTTAGCGCTCAGTTTTAAAAGAAGAAGCTTTCAGCTTTTGGAATATGTGTGAAATCAGAATAGTTGAACATGAATCATCCATATATGTGACTTGTGCATATGTCCTTATGAAAGATCATATCACAGATACAGACTAAAAATTAATCTAAATAAGTGAAGTCAAACAAAAATAATACAGGATTCTAAAGTGAGTAGAACACAGAGGTATTGCCAATTGAGGAAGATACTGGGGAATCTTACAATCAAACCATCCTGCTTTAGCCTACTCTTCCCACTTTGCATGCACTCCTCCCCTTTGGACTTTTCACCCCTCGCTGCATTAGACACCACCAATGCCAGAAGCTACAGTGTAAGCAGAAGTCTAAGAACCAAGAAATGCAAATGACCCCTTTCAAGGCTAGGACAAGTCAGCAAAGCTGTTACTGTGTGTAGTTCTGCTTGCCTATAATTTGGCACAAGATGGAAAACAGGTTTGTGACACATGTTCCAATAATCAGAAACGCTCAGGCATTCCATTAATGACTGTTTTTGCCAGTCTTCCCACTTCTGCAATAGGATACAGTATGCTCTTTTTTCTATGCTCTGCTGTATCAGTTTTTAGCAGTTAAACTAAGTTTGAGTAGATCAGAAGAAAATTAATTTCATTTTCCACCAGCAGTTGGCTCAAATGATGAGGAGATATAATAATGAATGTTAAAGTGAAAACTTCATCACTTTACAGAGTGGACTTATACACAAAAACTGGCAAGATAAGCAAGCCTGAGAGTAAATGGCCAGGTGTTAAGGTGAAGACACAAGGACTAGATACGAATAGAACTTACAGGTCAGAGTTATTTTTAAGTTATATGTAAAAAAGATAAACCAGTGATAGCATCAGATTTAGCTACCTGCCCTCATGGCATTTGGTCACATTTAGTGGGCTTATCTGTCACAAACTCACTGGACCTGTTGTAAGTGTGCTTGTCTTGTACCCGTAGGGTACTGATTCCCTGCAAACTTGCTTATAGATACTTGTCCCAGTGTAAACTGGCTTTAACTATATTGGATTTGACTGATAAATTTTACTTGCAGTAGCTGTTTCCAGATTACTGAAACATCTTTGATCCTTGTTTTTCTGTACCCAGCCAGCAAAAGACAAGCAACAGCAAGACAGAACTTTCTTAGCATACTTTTTAGCTACTGCCACATTTTAGAGAATGGTATCTGTTATGTCTGGTTTCAATCAAATAACTGCTTCCTGATGCCTTCCCTTGTTCTTAGATCTGACGTCAGTTTAGGCAAGTCCACACACATAATATCCTGTCATTTCTGCATGCCTTCAGCATAAAGGAAGGGAAAAACAGCTTTTTTCCTGAATGGATTGAACATATCATTTAATTGGATTTTTGCTGCAAAAGCAGAAAATTTCAGTGATGATTGAGTCCCACATTAAAACAAGATGAATGCCTACTATAGGGTTTTGTTTTGGTGACATTACTGTAGGATGATTTTGTTGAAGAATGAGAACAGAGACTGTTTTCTGAGAGTGTTTTTAAAATTACATTACAAAAGTACTGACTGTACTGGACACTGTAGAGCAGAACAGCTTAACACAATCTAATGATCGAGCAAAGCATAGCTGTCCAAGATCATTAAGAAAATCCTAGCAGATCTGCAGCACAGTCAGTCTACAGTGTGGTCAGGACATTGCAATGCTATGTCTGAAGGGTGATCATGTTCACAGTTCTGCCTTCACACTTTTCAGCTGAACAGTATCCATAACCAAGAAGCAGAACAAATTATTAAAAAGTCTGGAATAAAATTAATCTTGGATGTACTTTTACGTAAACATAACCATATTGGAGCATAATTACTGAAAACAAAATAAAATAATGTAACTAATTTCTTTATCTTTTAATAAACCAAGCAAACACATTATATTACACATTAAAATCGTGTATTGATGGTAACATTTATATTTGCAAGCCATTCCTTCTTTTGCACAGAACAATGGCATTAAGTGCCAATGGCAGATTTATTTCACGCTATAGTACACCTGGGTATTGTTCCAGTTCAGTGATATTCACTGCATATTATTCTTTTTCAGTGGTAAAATATTTAAATGTATATGTATTGTGCCACATTAACTAATTAAGGTTAGTGCTAACTAGTTATTGTCAGTGTCTTATTAGTACCGTACCAAGACACTCCTCAAGAAAAGGACAAATGACCTTAATTTGAAATATAGGGCTTGGATTTAAAAGATACAACTTATTCTAAGCCTCACAGTGTTTATAGTGTAGTGAGCTTTTTCTGTTGTTTTGTTTGTTCGTTTATTTATTTAATTATTTTTTAATAATGCTAGAATAAAACAAGCCAAATAAGTGGATTCTTAATGGGAGGGCATGAATATATCTATAGAAGGGGTTGGCATAAAGTAAAATTATACCTAACACAGACTTTTCCTTACTTGCACAGTTTTCTGAAACTCAACAATTATGGGTGTGGAGACTCTATCTCCATTGAATTTTGTTGGTCGGGGTTTTTTTTTTTTTTTTGCTTATATTGTGTATGCATTGCTCTGAGAGAATGTTTTTTTAACTGAAATTAATACAGCTTGTAAAAATATGGCTGGCGTTGCTGTAAACACTTTGAACATGTATAGAAAGGGCTATATGGTTATCTTCTGAAGTACTAGTAATCTCTTAAAGCCTACTAGGGTAGCTGAAAGCAATGAGAGAAGTGAGTTCACAACTAAATTAAATTTTTCAGTGTTTCTATGATGAATGACATACTGCCCTCTAGATAGATATAGAACAAAAACTATGAACAATTACGTATCGTGATCAAGTACAAGACTGACAAGTTCGTAAGTGGGCCTTATCCACAGAATTCCAGCAACAACTTGACCAGTTTTCATTATTTATTGTTTGCTATTCATTAAAGAACACTTGTACAGAAGTGGAAGGTTACCTCAGCTTTTTACTTTGGACTGCAGGACATGTTCCCCATCTGGGAGACATTACAGTTTAACAGATGTCTCCCAGATGGTCATCTGATACAATCACACATAGAAGTCTGGTCAGCAACTTTGGAAATAAAATCCAATTCACAGGAAATATTTATTGTTGATACAGCATGCAGCAATATGGCCTTATTTACATTTAAGGAAATACAAGAAAAAAGGCTTACATACTAAAAATAGAAAACTAATCTAAAAAATATCATGGCAACTTTAAGTTTGGCATTCTGAAAGCCTACCCAAAGGTAAAAGAAAGAAAGAAAAAGTTTAGTGTGAACTTTTTGGTAAAAATATTAGAGAAACTTTCAGTTTGCTACAGAGTATAAAAAGAAAAAAGAAAAAAAAACTCCTCAAAAATACCATATAATGATATCCACTCCAATTAGGCTGGAAAGAAACTTATGAATTGGAAAAAAAAATACATATTTCACACGCTCCAAATGCCAGCCTATAGTTACTCTACTATTTCTCTACAAGCCATTCAAGCCCTTTTGAGTTTTGATACTAAGTGACCTGTTATTTCTATCAATTAATACTCCATAGGTGAAGAATTATCCTTCTTCATGAACGGAATCAGAGATTCACTGCATGAGAAGGGCAAACAACTTGTCTGTTCAACTTCAATGGAAAACTGAAACAACTAACAAGGATCAAATGACATCAGCATGAGGTAACTTTATCTTAAAACAGTTCTTTCTGCTTTTTAACATCTAGTCACCTCATTTAGCCACTTGCAAACACTACATTCAAAATCAAAATATTAATGTTCACAGTTGGCTGTTTGAGGGATAATTCACAAAGTCTAATGTTACGTTTCCTAAAGTCAAGGTAAAGAAAAGCTCCTAACTTAGATGTGGTCTGAACTATCCTCTGGAGGAGTTTAGGTCTTCACTGGGACTGAGAAGCTCATTTAGCAGCAGAGGCATCTCAGGCATGTGCCTACAGCTAATAACTCCTTTACTATCAGTATAGCTTTCAGTCAGGTCAGCAAGCAGAAACATCTAGCAGTACAACCAAATCATCAGTCTGCCAGACAAGGGAAGAACATGTGGCCTTGAGTGGAGGTAACATCACTTCTGACAGCAGCATTAGTTAGCTTAATCTGATAATCACACTGTAACTCTTTCTTGCCAGTCTGCCAGACAATCATCCAAACTGTACTACAGTACTTCTAGGTATTACACTGGAACTTTCAACATTAGAAATCTGGATATACTTCTTGATATAACATTTCCTTTGCTTTGGATTGCATATGAGATCTCTCTTTCTCTTCTGGAAGTTTGTCATTATTCTGTAGAATATTTCATATTATTCATTTTAGAGGTTTCAAAAAAAAATTAAATATGGAAAAGATGGGCTGCAAGTGATTTCCAAGGAGGATTCTAATACCAGTTTTTAGTTATTCTGCACACAGTATAGTTTATTTCAGCCTCCTATAACTGCTCACAAAAGCATTTATTACAGTACTGCTAAAACACAACTCCAAATGCTGTAACTTTTCACTGTGAATGTCGTGCTGGTTTGAAGATGTGTATGCATTGTACTGCAGGGCCTTCCCCAGCTACAAAAGCTAGCTGTGCTGAATCTCAGCTGGGCACCTCAGAGAAAATGTCTTAGCACTTTCAACACTTTTTAATTCTAAATTGACCTTAGTCCTTTTTCAGGTTTGAAATCATTTAATGACATTTTTGAATTACAGTAGCTGCTAAGCTGCTTTTAATCATAAAACTGTAGTACACTTAATCTGCCTTTATAATGAGGCTAGAGCACTTTAGACAGGGGAGCAGTTTCTCAGTTTATCCTTGCGTATCCTTTAGTTGTGTAAAGTGAAGCAATCTGCTTTCTAGGAATCAGATGAAGGCTATGTCTTCTGTCTTCCCAGAGGAGACCCTCTGGGTTTTGTGGCATTCCTTAGGTCCTAAAAAACCAGAAAGACAGGCCATATGCCTGGGTGATGATATAAGGGAGCTGGCTGTGTCATGACTTCATGCATTCTTTTCCCTTATAAAGATCTCAGATTAGAATTACCACACAGGCTCAAAAATCATTAAGAAATATGTTTGCTCTAGATTTATACACTGCAGGTCCAATCCCACTGGCGTTGTATGACTTCAGTGAGAATACTGCTTGAGTAAGGAATGAAGTACATAGCTTTCCATGCTATGCTTGTAAGGTGGTCATGGAAGACACAAAACAGATTATGAAAACTTGCACTTCTAGGCTGTTTCAGCTACTCATTACTTCATTTCAATGACGTTTGGTACGTGCTTGATTTTTTAGGATGTTCTGAAGCGTTGTTGAACAGCATATTAATTTTAAATTGGCTACAGTAGTACATATTAGTATCTAACGTTTAAAAAAAAAATTAGTTGTAAAGTGGATTTTCATATCCTGAGGGTAGGTAGAGTAGATGGTACCTTTTAAGTGATTTACAAATGTCAAGGTCATTTGAGATTTTACATATCAAAGTCGGTTTGGGAAGTAGAACATGTTTTTCTGGCAGTGTTATAGAGTTTTTGAATTGAGATTTATCTTTGATGTTGCAAGGTTGTATAAGATTGAAAGAAAATGAAAAAAGTTTACTTCTTGACAGCAAAAGCTTGACTAGGGAGCTTTGTTACGCTATGTCAGTTCCAATTAATTTTTCTTAGCGTGGATGTTGCTTGAAATTTAAAATACAGGTTTTGTTTTTTTAAATCAAATACGATAATCTTAAAAAAATCTGACATATTCCATAATTAACTAAAGGTAATATTACTTTTGAGACTATTAGCATTAAAGGGCAAAAGAGTCACTTGTACAGCATTCAAGTATAAACATACTTTATAACCAAGTAACACCAGTTCTTCCATTTCTCTACTGTAAATTGCAGCTTTCTTGGGTTAGTTCATTTCAAGCATCCTTGAAATGCTTAAGAATGTTGATTTGTGTACTCAAGTAGAAAATATCTTCTAAAAAAAAAAATGACTTGTACCAAAAGCATCTTTTCAAATCTGCCTGCCCAGTGCCTCTTCAGTTTATGCAGACGCCATGACCATTCTGCAAAACTGAAGTCAATCTACTACATACCCAGTACAAACCACTCCTCACTTCTACATAGCCTTGCGTTTAGGTGTACAGGCCAGTAATGCATGTAAGAACGTGATGGCGCGTGTGTTTTACTACATTACATGATCCACATATGTCTCAGAATAAATGATTTTAGAGAGTCTCAAAATTGCCTCGAAGATGGATATAACATATTTCTAATCACTGCAGACATGAAACAGGATTAACAGCTGCCAAGCCTTTCATTTAGAAGTCTAATTGATTTCCACATATGGTATTGGTAATTGTCTTTGAGAGAATACGCAAATATACTGAGAAGCTTGAAGAAGTTAGCAACATGCAACTATTCCCCAGTGATCACTGTAAGTACTAACCATGTCAGCTTTTGCTTAACAGTTTGGCATTTAGCAAAAAAACCTAATAATCTGTGTCTTAAGTCACAAAATAAGGCTATTTTAATAAAGAGTGGATTGTGGATTGTGGATTGTGGATGAGAAAGATCCAGGAAAAGAAGAAAATGATATCTAAGAAAAGTAGATATAACTTTTTAGTAGAATTCAGAAATGAAAGAAAGAGAAAGATTCCATCAGAGCAATTCACATAAAAACAAAATAAAAGACCTTCCTTCCCTTAACATTCCTCTTCTACTTTCCTCCGACAGTACTTGGACAAAGCTCATTAGAAAAAAGAAAAAAAAAAGAAATGACTGGGTAAACAAATCCCAACAAATTACAGCATTCTGTGAAATTTTCCCTTGATAGAATTTCTTTCCAAAACTTCATAGACGTCCCTTGTACTGAATTGACATGAAATTAATGAAATGACACGTAGAAAGTATCCATGCAGCAGTTCATTGTCAATAATACTCTCTAGTCTCAATTAACCCTTCTGTTATTGGACTGAGTTACAGCTTCTTGCACTCTCATCACACTCACTTTAGAGAAAGACAGCCCTGATGGCACTAATGAGGCTTTAATGGCCCTAACCAGCCTCAGCTTGGGCCTCCACTCATATCCCTTGCCCGTGGACCCTGGAACACTGTTTAAACTCAGATCCCAGCCTCTATGGGTCCTTATGACACTGCTGGAGGAGTGCCACTTACTATTAGTGCTTGCTATACCTGTTTAGCCATGCAGCTCCTTGATTCAGGCTGTGACCTACAGACTTCCTGGCTTGACCTTAGAGTGTCATGTTAATGTGGATGTGCATGGCGGCAACTGGATCTGGACTTGTCCTTTGGATTGACTCTCTCCCTTAATTGTAGACCTACCTCATCCCAGTGACTGTGTCCTGTGGTCTAGACTCCGTGTTGGATAGCCACCAACTCTGTACATGCCCTTCTGACCTCGCTCAGGTGCAGAGCCCCTGCTGGTGATGCTGGTTTTGTTCTGCTCCGTTTACGTCCCCTCAGGCAACTGCTAGTCTGTGCTGCCCCCTGATGCTTACTTCTGTGGAGCTCGTCTGTAGTCTTGGATATACATTCTCATTATGCAGTAGCAAATAATCCTTCTTAAAGTTTTATCTATCTTTTCTTGCTAGGTTTTCTGCCTCTCTCTTTGCTCTCCTTTTGTTGGCTCTTCCTTTCACACCGTTATTCTCAGGATCTCACTAGGCTTCATTGCTCCGGTTCTCCCTTGTTTTTCACTGGGAAATCTCTATACGGTAACTTCAGTCGAACTACTTTGTACTATCCTCGTGAAAGCCAAGTTCCATTACTTGATCTGTCCCTAAATCAATAAATATGACTTTATCACAAGATGTATCAGAATCATTTTACAGAAGTGAAAAGTGAGAGAAGGATCTCAAGAGTTATAAGAAATAGCTTAGCATAAACTCTTAATGACATCTGAGCTCGCTAAACTCTTCCAGATATGAGTTTTAGATGTAAGAACTCCAAGCTCTACCTACGAAATTTTATATATAAGCCTTGTTATTTTAGCAAACATAATGGTAAATGGGCAGAAAGGAGAATGCCAACGTTTTCTTTTGTGTTGAGACAATGGAATAAGTAATGAGCTGAAAAACTGATCTGCAGTAAAGGTAGTGTTTGACAGAAGTACTTTCAGAGCTGACAAGAAGCTTCTTCCACTAACTGAACCTTATGCAAAGTGTAAATAAGGATTTGTTTGCCAAATACTGTGGTTTACCTTCCACACTGATGAAATGATTTGCAAACAAAATGTGTAGGTGTTGAAAAATGATAGACACTGGCCATATTCGGAAAGTACGGGGCTTTACCTTAGCAAAGCTGTCAAAAGTAGCAGCTCTGAGCACGAAGGAAGCTTCAGCACATTATTCTTGTCACAGTGGCAGCCATCTTATGAAGATTTTTTTTTTCCTAGTGCTTATGACTTGATTTTTGTATCTTTCTGTTTTGCCATTTACACAGTCACGTTATTCCATGCCACTAGGTAGAGACAGTGAGAATGCTAGGTATTATTTCAGTAAAAATCCTTTTTCTTTACTGTACAAGGAACAAAAGCACAGCATGCAATATCTTTACTGTTCCAAATCTTTTCAAATTCAGATCCTCAAAATGACTATTTTTCCCCTTGTGATTACTATGGTCTCCTTGTGATTACTGTGGTCCCAAGGCTGTGCTCAGTAGTGCCTTTTTCCCTTTTGTTCCACTGCTTCAGCTTCCTTCTGACTCCCTGCAGCAGACAGGAAGTATAATTTAGTCATAAAGGTAGTATGCCCATCCTAAATTAAGGAGCTAAGTGTAGGAAATTCCAGGAGTTCCTTAAACCAGGTTATGCTGTGTGCTATGAACACCCTCTCCTTCAACGTCTAGTAAGCCTTAAATAGTGGTTTGCCCTGTGGATTTTAGGTCTGAGCTATACTGAGTATTTAGATCTTCATCCAGCTAGTAATAAATAAAACGAACATGATTACAGTTTGTGCTTGAAGTGCCTTGTTTGAGGTAGCGCTCACCACCCCGCACGTAGAAGCTTTGGCAAAGAAAGCAACCAAGGTGTAACGCTAAAAGCTACTATTCAGTGAAACTGAATGGAATGTTCTTGGCCTAAGGTAGCCTAATTTAAGAAATATTAACCTCATAGGGGAGACGGGTCTAGAAAGAGAAGCATGAACTGAAAGGAAAATCTGTATGTTTTTTTCACTTAAACTTCTGCCAGAGCATTCTGAAAGCATTCAGATGAAGACACTGCAATGCTCTGCTGTGTGAATTTTATCAAAGTTATGCTACAGAAATGTTATTCTAAATGTATCGGATGCTTTACTGCATCCCACAACACTTAATGTGCAAAAAAGTTTGTCTTGAAGGGAGAACACTTAAGTATCATCATATAAACAAAAATAATTTGCTGTGCAAATTATTTGCTTTTATTTTTTGCCAGAAAAAATGGATGGATTTATGAGAGTGACTATGCACTTGAAAGCCTTCCAGAAGAATCACGTTCTTATTCAGTAGATTCAGAGTAGTAAAACACTAAATAGAAACCCTATTTAGAGAACAAAAAAGAGAACCTGGGGTGAAGTACAGTCTCATAGTGTCTTAAATGAAGCAGAGATGCACAAGAACTTATCTAGATATTCTTTACTGGGAATAATCTAACTTCTAGTGACTATTCCTTTTATTTTGCAGTTTGGCTTACTCTGTTACTATCAGCATTATGTTTATCTTAGCAGTGGTGTTCTTGTCCTTCTATTTACTTTTAATTTCTAAGGCGACTTTTTTACACTACACTATCCATCTTAATGTGAAGGAAATTACAGGACTCCTACCAGGGGAATCAATTTTTCCCCCAGCAGTTTTGTCATTGGTGTATCAAAGCTGTTCTTGTGGCTTTCTTTTTTTTCTTAGTTGCCTTAAGAAAAAACGTTTTAATTATTAAAACTCTTAACAAATATCTTGCCAGCCTGTCTAGCTCACAGGCAATTAGATGGAAAAATTATCTTTCTGGGAACTGAATTTGAGTAATATGTAATACCACCCACTTCTTCCATATTTTTGATCAGCAGAGTTGTTACTCTGTTACCTGTATCCTGCTGGTACAGGATGTAGCCCAGTAAATCCAATACTGTCCTTGCTAATAACAAGCCATAGACCTTCACTGTTTGTAAAGCCTCAGGAACGAGACACGTCAGACATACTGAATTTATCTAGACCTGTCAGGAGCTTTGTCTTAGCCTGCTCAGATGTAACAACAATTTTTCTTATCAGTTGGCTAAGTCTAATTTAATTTTGAATTGAAAAATAGATTTGATGTAAACTGCAGCAAAAAGCACTTATTCTATATAAAGCAAAGTTTGTATCACCCTAATGTAATGCAGGAACGCAGGCCTTGTATGACAGCAGAAGCCTTGAAATCAATGAGTAGTATGGAGTAATTAACCTCTCAACTTATCCGTAATTTTATGCAAAAATATAAATGGAGTAGAAGCTATTTAGACACCGGTGTGCTACACAGTAGGGATTTGTAACCTATAGTTTGAATCTATAAGGAAAAACAAAAGTAGGCTTCAATCAGAAAGACAACCAGTCAGACAGTATTCCTGGCTGCAGATTTTATAGTTCTGAACTGTACACTGTGTGTACAGTTAGAAATCAGCTTTTCCATCTGGGGTTTGAGTCCTAAAGTCAAATCTGTACTTTGAAATTGTATTAGTCTCTCTGACAGTCATTCAAAGAATAAAGTCAAGTACTCTAGCTTTGGATTTGGTTTACTACACGGATTTCTACTTGCGATGAAGGCATACTGGACAACTATAAGCTCTATTTTCCTGCGAAGTAGTTCTGCTCATCTTCAGCCAATTAGCAGAATCTACTCTGCACCAAAACCCACATACTGAGAAGCTGCTTTAAGGATACGGTTACAGAAACAACAAAATCATCACAGAAATGAGGGCTGCTCCAAAATTAACACCTCCCATTTTATCATGTTGGCCCATGATATCAGAGATGGGTGTTGGTGGTATGGCAGTAGAGGATGAACCTTCCCACCAATATTTGGTTACATTTTGTTGCCATGTAACAGATGTCAGCAAAGAGGCGGTCTGATAAAATGGTGCCTGACATGGAAGTGCATATAAAGCAAAGGTGTGTCACTGAATTCCTCCAGGTGGAAAAATTTGCACCCGCAGACATTCATCAGCACTTGCTGAACATATATGGAGACCAAAGAGTGGATTGTCAGCACGGTGAGGCAGTGGATGGTGCATTTCAGCAGCGGCGATGGCTAACAGCTTAATGGGTCAACATTTTCGATAGACTGAGAAAAATACATATCCACACACGGCTGGGATGTAATGAAAATTATTGTGTATAGCTTTTAATGTTTTACTTCTTGTCTCAAACACTTGGCATAGAAATATTAATAGACACTTAAACACTGAAGTCAGAATAATGATGTCGCTAAATTCTTCATGCTAAATTAGCTCTGATTCATAGGTAAAAATGTCCTATACTAGACAGTCTTTTATTAAATGTGTGACTTCCGGTGACTTTTCAAATAAGGCAGAAAATATATGAATTTAAAAAAAAGAAACCAACACAGCAGGTTGAGAGTAAACTAATGGATTCTGGAAAGTGCCAAATCTGCAACTCTGGAGAAATAAAATGGCATTTCTGTTAATTTTGTCTTTCATGAACCTGTGCTGGCTGGGCTTGATCCCCTGGACACCACGCACGTGCCGTGTGATCTCACCCAAGATGATCTGCTCCATAACTTTCCCTGGTACTAAGGTCAGGCTAACAGGCCTGTAGTTCCCCAGATCCTCCTTACAGCCCTTCTTGTTGATGGGAGTCACATCAGCGAGCCTCCAATCCTCTGGGACCTCTCCAGATAACCAGGAGCGCTGGTAGATGGTGGAGAGCGGCTCGGCAATCACCCCTGCCGGCTTCCTCAGCACCCGAGGATGTAGCCTGTCCGGTCCCATGGACTTGTGACAGTCCAGATGGAGGAGGAGCTTCTTCTGGGGGAACCGAACTTGAATTAAGGTCACACTGCTGTTGTAATCTGAAGCTTTATCTTGTCAGTGAATGACAAAAACAAACCCAGAAGATCCAGTAAATACAATGTATATTCTTTCTCTAGCGCCAACTCTAATGTGCAGTTTTGTTACTGAAAGGACATGTCCTCAATTTGCATGGTCATTTAGTCTGCTGATTGTGCAAACAGGTTTTGGGGTCATTTAAAACTGAAAGTTTAAAAATTGTTCTGGACTCATTTCACTAGGATAAAGATCTAAAAGCACCTTTCTGCATCTTAGTGCTCCAATAAACAATATCACTGCTTTCACAGTCAAGCTTCTTATTTTTTTTTTTTAACTTGAGGATGCAAATAAATGCTTTCCAAGGAATTGGGAGCCCATTAACTCATACCATCTAAAAGTAAACTGCGGCATTTCTAGTGGAGTCCTGCATTTTTATCATTCTACGTCACTGACATTTGTTGGCTTCATAAACAACTGTAACTGACAGGCTGACAGGACTTTCACTACATAGGACAGTGGCATCTGCCTCTGGCCACCGCTGATGTCATTAGTAGACAACTTTATGGGGTCAGTAATGAATGAATGGCGTCCAAAATATCAGGAAATTCTGCAAAGCTCATTTTCTTGATTTTTTTTTTTAACTTCTTACTTTAGTTGACATTTTTCTTGTCACTTTTAGTGTTCAGCGTCACTGGAAAACACTTTTTTTTTTTTTTTTTCTTTTTTTTTCCTACCCTGACCAGAACTCAATCACATTTCTCAGTTCTGAGAGAAAAAACGTATTTTGAATTATGTCATCATTTCACCATCTGGTGAGTGATCTACAGATCAAGGACTGGAGTGCATTAGAGAGCTACAAATGAAAGTGAAAAGTTTGTTTTGCTAAAAAATGCACATCTTCTGCATAAACAGTCCTTTTGTATCCTTACTGAGAGTGGACCTGAAGGTCTAGTTTACACAGAATGGAGCAACAAAGCCGCCGCTGATTAGCTTTTGTAGTCCCAGCACTCCTACCTGCTACAACTACATGTTGACTAGCCTATTAGAGTCTCCTGGATTCATACAAACAATAGGCCACAGTTCACAAAGCTGGTCGGTATTAAAGTTTCAACATCAGAAAACACGGTACTGCTGGTGTCATAGAGAAAGTACACTGTAGTATTTTCCTCTGTGCCAATTCTTCCACTTGCCTTTGAGTTCACAGATATTTCCTAGCCTATGTGAATGGGATCAACAAAAATGCAGCAACCGATCCTATAAGAAATTGCTGCTAAATTTCTGCTTTGCTCCTTGATGTATTTCCAAACACTCTGCATTTACCCAGCTTTTTCTCCCTAGTGGCAGGTCGAGTCCTTTAGGTTCTGCACAGTGGCATCAGGCACTATGGTTCAGTTATGCCTGGAGCCACGAGTAGTATGCCAACTAGGCAGGTGGTGATTTTGCTGGTCAACAACCAGCTAATTAAAAATAGCAGAAGCTGAGATTTCAACAAAAAAAAAAAATTTGGATTTTCCCCCCCTTTTAAGATCAAAGGCTTTGGCCTCAGGAAAAAAAAAAAAAAAAAAAAAAGCAGGCTCTGGATCAGCGTGTCTGGTATCAGTGGTAGCTGGCTGGTAACTGCCCCTGTACCCACTGTGCAGAACTCCTCGTGCCCTAGATTATAGTCCGTGATTATGGCTGTGCTATGTCCATGCTGCCTGCCTTGGCCAAATGCACAACAGCTAACCTGATGCCAGAATGGCCTCAATGTCTTGCTGCTCAGGTAAAGCGGCAGGAGGAAAGAGATGTCTCATCAGCTCAAGGCTAATAAAAACAGTATTTTGAAAGCAATACAACTGCTTTTAACAACTGCTTTATGTTGAAGACAAGCTTTTAACTATTATGAAAGGCAGGGAAAGAGGGTCATGGGAAGTTTTTCCCTTTGGAGTTTTATTTCTGATTTGCCCAAGTCAGATTTTGCACATTCTCTGTCTAGGATCACCTGACAGAGACACGGCCCTGAAATAAAGAGATCATAGAAGCAGAAGCTGAATTACCAGGGAAACAGAAGGCTGAGAGTACAGCAAGCTACAGCTTGTCTGCACAACTGTAGCAGGGAACTGCATGGAGTGTATGCACAGCACTAGCTACAGCCAGTACATTCCTGGAACTTAGGTGAAGCAAGGGAAATTTCCCCCATGCAGACAGGTTCTCCTAACAGCATTTGTTGACCAACGATGAACACCTGACCATGTTCAGATGGGTATTATCACACATCTGGCAACACGCCGCAGGCAGCTGATGTCACGTACCACAGGCTATGACAAGCTAATGCAGTGCAGGCCTCGCAGCAAGCCTGACAGGAACTCCCCTCTGCGCTGCCACAGATCCTGCAACGCCAAGGGACAGACTGAGGCGCCCGAGTTGGTTGGCACAAGGAACGGCACCAAAGCAGCTGCAGGCAGACCCAGCCTCCTCTGACGTGAGCCAGCCGCTACGGCAAGTCACACAGAGCAGGCGCCGCCGCCACTAGCACAGCGCCGCCACGCGGCCAGCCGCAGCCGCTTCCCGTCCAAACGCGCGCCGGCCCGGCTCCGCGGCAGCCCCGCCCCGACCACGGAGGCGTTTCGCGCCGCCGGCCCGCCCGCCGAGGTGCGGGAGGCAGCGTCTGATCTCGCGCGACTTGCAGCATTGCCGCCGCTTCCGGCCTCGCGCTGCAATGGCGGCGTCAGGCAGCGAGGAGGAGCGGGCGGGTGGCGCGGCGCTGGGCGCGGGTCAGTGTCACCTCGGCGTGGCGCGACGGCGTGGGCGGACGCTCCTGGTGCGGCACCTGCCCGCCGAGCTGACCGCGGCGGAGAAGGAGGACCTGCTGCAGCACTTCGGGGCGGTGGCCGTGCGCGTCCTGTCGGACCACGGACGGCTGGTGAGGGCGCGGGCGGGAGGAGGCGGGCTGCGCGGCTCCTCAGTGGCTCGATGCGGCCCGATGTGGCCCGGAGGGCATCGGCCTTGGCCGTCCTTTGGAAGGAGCGGGGGAGCGCGGGGTGCTCGCTGGGGGGGCAGAGGTGCGCCCCGCAGCTCTGCCTCTTAGAATCATAGAATCGTTTGAGTTGGAGGGAACCCTTAAAGGTCTTCACTCCCCTGCAATGCAGAAAGTTCTCATTCTGAATTCTTACAAAGAACGTTCCCTAAGCCTTTGTCACACGCTGCAGTTAGAAGAGTGGTAACTGGAAATTTTCTTACCTTTCTGATTTGAACTCAGTATGGCATTTTGTTTGTTTTCCAGAAACATACTGCTTTTGCTACCTTTCCTAGTGAGAATGCTGCTGTAAAGGTTTGTATTCAAATTTGTTATTAAATGTTTTAGCAAAGGACTTCTCTGTATTGCCGGTTTTGTTGTTTTGTTCCATAATGTTTTGCATGTGATCTGGTGTAGAGCAACATAAAATGTTACTGTTTCAGGAGCGTCCTGTTTTCAGCTGGGACAGAATTGATTGCCTTCCTGGTGTCTGGTATGATGCTGTGTTTTGGCTTTAGGAGAAAACTGATATTGATAACACAGATGTTTCAGTTATTATTGAACAGCAGTGTATAGAACCAAGGATGTTTCAGGTTCTCATACTGTCCTGCCAGCAGGGGGCTGGGGAGCACAAGGAGCTGGGAAGGGACAGAATCAGGACAGCTGACCTAAACTGGCCAAAGGATATTCCATACTGTATGGCATCGTGCAGAAAAAAACCCTTGAAAAATGGAGGGAAGTTGGGCAGACAGGCAGCTGCTGCTTGGGGACTGGCTGGGCATTGGTCAGAAGGTGGTGAGCGATCACTTGCACATCATTTGGTTTGCGAATACATATATGTATAAACTTCCTATCTACCTATCTGTATAACTACCTCTAGTTATATACCTATTTCTCTCTTCCATCTTTGTAAATAGTTATTATCTTCTTCTGTGAGTTCTTTTTTTTTCTGACTCTCCCCCTCACCTCACTGGGAGAGAAGTGGCTGAGTGAAAGGCTGCATGGTGCTTAGCTGCTTGCAGGGTTAAACCACAACAAGGAGGAGCATTTGCTAAAAACCCACTTGCATAGACTCGTAGGAAAGATGGGTTGGGTCTTTGAAAGTCATCTGGTCCAACCTGTCACTCAGGGCAGGGCAAAGTCACGTGAGATGATGCTGATGGTGTTTTGTCTAGGATGCTTGTGTGTTCTTGTATAAGCTGTAAAACAAACCTGAGTTGGTTGTCTCGTGCACCATTGGGTATGTGACAAATTTCAGACATAGTGAAGTAAACAATTTAAGGCTGCCTTGTGTGCCCAACCTCAATAATAATAAGAAAAATGGCATGTTAACGGAAGACATGCGTGTAAAAAGATAATACTAATGATGCCTTTTAAGTCTGAGTGGTGAAAAGCCTCTGTCCTGAATTCCACTCTTATATTCTAGATTGTTTTATAAGTCGTGCTATAAAGTAATACTATAAAGTAAAGAAGACTTTGTGAGATAAAAAGTGATGAATTTAGATTGCTTTGTGTCTGTTGTTGATAGACTATCAAGACTTGCAGAAAACTAGAGCTTCACAATTTAACAACTAGGCATCGTGATTTACAGTTTACAAATTCTGAGACAGTAGTGGGAGACTACAGCATGTGTGTAGTTCGTAAGAGGGGCGTTTGTTTCATGAAATCAGGGATTTACTAGTCTGTGTAATAAGTGGTGGTAAGGCTGCAGTCCCACTACTGTTTTCAGATTTAAACTTTAAAGTCTTGCTTTGAAACAATCTGATATTTTTCCTCTTCTGTTTCTTTCCTTTTTCCATTATAATCATCTGAAGGCTTTGTCAAGACTGCATCAGCTGAAACTTTTAGGGCACACTTTAGTGGTTGAATTTGCAAAGGAGCAAGATAGTGTGCAGGTTCTTAACCAGCCTTCACTCTCAGACAAATGCAAAAGGTATGTGGATAATAATTCAATTTGTGTGTGTTCAAGGAAATGAAATTCTGTATTCAACATTTTCCTAGTACTGTTAAGGCTACGACTTATCCTTTTACTTTTAGTAATGTTAATAGGTGTGTTCAAATCTGTAGATAAGTGACTACATTCCTCCCACTAGTATTGTTCATTCAGTATAATCTCAAAACAATCCCCATCCTCGTTCCTGTAGGTTAGTCTTTCACTAGCAGGTAGTCCTGCTAGTTTTCGTTTAGAGCAAGACTCCAGTCTGTGTAAGATGACCTCTATGATACGCAGGTTCCTTGTGCTTTGGAGTCTCTTCTGCTTCTCTTTTGTGTCAGTGTTGTAGTTTCATTTTGCTATCAGAAAGTACATGCAATGTTTTCCTGTTGTTTCTTTCTAATCCAATTGAGTGAGGCAAAATTGACACCTGCAAGTATGATTGCATAGGGCTGTACTACCTAAGTTTGCATGTATCTGTGTTGAAGCGTGAGCAGATCAAACGTGAAACTGAATCTCTCTTCAAATGTGTAAAGAATGTATAAATAAAAATACAGAATTAAATCCTAATTATAGTATCATCAAGAACTATGATAGTTTGGATTTCAAATATTTGTCGAGTGTTTAATTAAAATAAACCCAATTGTGTAGTTAAGCTTTCAGGTTTACCTGTGCAGTATGCAGCAAAGCGATACAAAGCTGTGTGGTTGTGCTTAATTAAAATCAGCTGTGGGGCTTTTAGAAGTTAATTAGGCCGTTCTGAATATGAACAAATCAATAGCAATACTTTTTATCTTATAACCTTTGAACAAAGAGTAACACAAAATAGTTTTGGTTCTTCTCCTGTGAGTAGATTTAAATGAGAAATGTATAAATACAGACTCTCTTCAATATGGATAAATATTTATTTGCGTAGGCCTGCCTTAAAGGTCTGGCTGCTGTACCTGCTGTAGTAATGCCTTTGATAAAAGCTCTTAAAAATACTATCCTGCCCCATTTATAATATTTTTGAATGTTTGAAATGAGAGGTGGTATGGAAGGCAGTTAACTTTTTCCCTGTTTTAATTAATGTTATTTTTTAGTTCAGAAGAGCCGGTGAAAGAAGAAGAGAAGAGAGAACCGAACTGTCTTAAAATAGAGAACGGAATTGCACCTAGCCATGGGTTAATATTTTTAACTTTTTTAACTTCTTTGTTCTGTTAAGGTTTATTTTGAAATAACTGTTATATGAAGAACAGGAGAGAATGCAGTAGTTTTGTTTTATAGTATGCTGCTTTTCTACATGCGTAGCTGTAGGCATTTTGTCTGTAAAGATAAAATCCATAGTTCTTCAAGTCGAGGAGCCTTATAGTTGAGTAATGACTGATACTTTGAGACAGGAAGCTACAGGTTGCCTACAAGTCTTCTAGTGCAGTTTGTTGCTTTCTCAGGAGTTTAACAGCTGAGTGGGGCTCTCTTTGTGTTAACAGCAGAGTGCTATTGACGTTCGGGTTTTAGACAGTTCGGTCTTATTTTCTCTGTATATATTTTTGCATACATGAAGAATAATTTTCTTGGGGCTAATTAATCCAGCACTTGGAGTTTGAGGTTTATGATGTCGGAAGATGTTGGTTCTTTCCTGTGTTCGTTAGACTTCCTGCATGTGTGGTTACTTACTTTCCTTGTGCCCAAGCCCAGGAAGGTCTGGCATATGCTAGGGGACGGACCAATGCTAAAATTTAATGTGGGTGCCCAGCCAGTCAAAATGGTACATAACCGTTGTAGGGCAAATGGTAATATTTCAGTGATGTTTCAGATGTAACTAACAGCACAAACTTTTAGTAGCCATTAGTTGTTATCAGCTATTTTGTGGCAATGGAGCTAAGATTCATTGTTCTTACCATTTTTCCTCAGCCTCACATTTCCCATCAATTCTTGCCTCAAGTATCTGTATCCACCACCTTCAAGTACAATTCTAGCAAATATAGCAAATGCCTTGGCAAGCGTGCCCAAGTTCTATGTCCAGGTAAGAGGGGAAAAAAAACAGCAGAAAAGAAAGTATAAAAATAAAAACATGTCGTTTTTCCTGTTTTAGTTACCCATAGAAATAATTTTTGACATACTAAATACAAGTTAGTTGTCCTGTGATGTGTTAACCAGCGTTAATTCTTGCCTGTGTTGAGACTTCGTTGACCAGAACTAACTGTTACTTCACTGATGTGGAAGGCGTAACTGTATGTGATCTTCTGAATGTTGAGCCCTTATAATTTCATACTGAGATGTTTTATGAACTTCTTACTAGCCTTTTCAGGGTGTTGCTTGTATTCACCATTATTGTTGCAACTCATTTGCTGGCTTTCACATTTTTTAGTAACCTGTGTGGTTGTACTGTCATTAAAACTAGTGATTTCTACCTGTCAGAAGTAATCAGCTGTGATATCTAGCAAGGAACTGTATTTATTTCTCTAATGGAAGTATTTCCTACCTTGAATCATTTCAGGTACTTCATCTTATGAATAAAATGAATCTTCCTCCGCCTTTTGGACCAATTACTGCTCGCCCTCCCATGGTAACTTTTTAAATATACGTATTTAGGTACTGGGAAAAGGATTCACAATTTAAAATACAAGAAGTTTGAACTTTGGATCTCTTATCAAACTTCTAAAAATGACTTTGTATGAAGGTAATACCTCGTAATATGTGGTTTCCATACTCTTAATGAAAAATCAGATTCATTTCAGGAAATCCTCGCTGCTTATGGAAACGGTGTGGTTTTGATAGCTGTTGGGAAGTGGGGTGTAGAAACTGAAATAGGTTAGTAGCTCAGGGCTCCTTTTCTGTGTTCTGAAAAAAGTCCTTACAACTACATGCAGTGTAAAAAACAAAGAACACACCAAGCCACAAAGCCCTGCAGGGACCAGGGGTTTAGTTTCTACTTTTATATTTAACTCCTCAAATTAAAAGAATGAAAACATCCACTTTTACGTATTGGAAATATTTTTTTTTACTGCAAATTTTTAATGACTAATGTAGTTTAGCAAAACAGTGTATAAATCTATACGAATAAGTGTGTATATACGTACTATAAATGTACTCTAAAAAGCTGTTTCTTACTGTCTGGTAATGTATCACTTTGGCTTTTTATTATATACAAAGGAAAACAAGATGCACAGTGTTTTTACTTAAAAATCTTTCGTCACTTTTTTACATTCTCTTCATTCCCAGTATGAAGAGTATTTACCAGTGCCTGTGCCACCCCCACCCATTCCACCTCTGCCTCCTGAAGAGCCTCCTTTGCCTGAGGAGGAAGAAGAGCAAGTCTCTAGTGGAGATGAATCAGAATATGAAAGTGATAACGAGGAGGAGAAAGAGAGGTGTGCATTTTACAGTCTTTTTTTAATACATGGTTTTTTCTTCTCTGGATACTAGTTCAGCCACTGGTTAAATCTCTGAACGCTTGTAGCCTATAGGTAGTCTTTCCTGATGTGTAAAGAAGCTCCATAGGAAGTGAAAAATGGAAGGACGGTGCTGTTTTGAATGACAGTAGGAGGGTGAATGTGGCCATGTGTGCACTGAAGTTAGGATTTCTTAATTTGTCTGAAAAAAAAGCAACCCAAAAACTCATAATGAAAAGAGAGCACAGGTGTAATGAATGAAGCAATAAATTGCTTTCTGGTTTTCTTCAGTTTTCCACGTTTTTAGAGGGTAAATTACTCAGCCTAAATAATTTTGCAATTTTTTTTTTACTTTCAAAACGTTCTTTGTACATCGAGTGTGTACTGCTAGGAGAAATAATCACGGGAGGAGGTTGTCATTCTCTTGCAGCTTTGGGCGTTAATTACATTGGAGCTGTTTTTAAGCCTTAAAACAATACTCAATGAAGAAATTGTCATCTTCATCTGCTACTAAAACTGAAATAAAGGAGGAAGTAACTAGCTGTGTTCAGAAAAATACATGCACTGACAAATAACCTATGTTCTGGAAAGCTGCATTTCAAGGGCTTTAAGGAAAGGAGAGGGGCTACATTTACAAGTGAGCATTCTCAAATAAAATGTAAACCAATTTGGATCTCTTCTAACTTGGTTTTATTTATAATAGAATGACCAAATTGATGGAGTTAGCGACCCTTCAACCTAAAAGACCAATAAACACAAAGAAACGTGGTGTTAGAAAAAAGCAAAGAATTAAGGACTTACTGAATGTTCCCACATGTACTCCCCACAGGTCTGTATTATTTTTCTGCTTGTGTATTTTCAGGGAAATTACTCTTTTTGCTCAGTGTCTTTCCCTGCATCGTGTTTTCTATAGTATTGTTTCAATAAAAGTATTCTCCAGAGTGTAAGTTGGGCCTAATTGCTTGCAAGGGAGCATTGTTATGTGGTGTGAACTGAAGTCTATTTAACGACCTTAGTGTGTGAGGTTCTACTTCTGTCTCTTTCTCTTGCTATCAAAAAACATTTTTCATAAGAAATCAGTGTTATGTTACAGTGCTGATAGAAGTGATGTGTAAGTATTGCTTGAGGTAATTCTGAAAAACAGAAGAATGGGGGGGAGGGAAGGGAAGAATAAGAGGTGATTTTGTTTAGATCATCTTGATTTTTGAAATTGCAGTACTGTGGCACAGTAGCCACCAGCATTTCTATCTAGTGATAATCAGTTGTGAATACAAGATTTTTTAAACAGCTTTCTTCCTGCAGTTGGGTTGGAATATTTTTCACACTGTATGAGAGCAACATCAATGCCAGTTACAAAAAGCTATCAGTAACCTAAATAAGAAAAATAAGTGCCTGTCTGAATCTTTAACACGTTGTTGTTTTAAACAGTAATTTGCACCCTACCCTGTCACCTTCAGATGTCTTTGAGCAACCACAGCATGTAGGTCTTAAAAAGATTGAGTTCCATATTACTACTGACATCCCATCTGTTCTTCAGATAAACTCGGAAAGAGAAGAAAAAAATGGTAAGCATTTGTACTTCAGATTTATTTAATGTGAACTTCACGTGGTTTCAGTGTGCAGAAGGCTGCTAAAATTCAGACCAGGCAATCCTGTTCTTTCTTCTTTTGTATTGGAGAGGATTTCATAGATAGCATACATCAGAGTTTAAGAACTCCAGCTTGCATCTTGTCTGCATTTGTTGCTTTTCGTGTGTTAAGGAGAGCTCAGTGCTTTCATATGGTGCAGGATGTAGAGGGTTTTGAAGTCTTTCTGTCCTTGTAGTATGTGTGTTTATGGTGAACTGCACCTTTTTTTTAGTTTTTTTAAACTTTAGGTTGCCTGTAGCAAGTACCTTACAAATGTGTTCTCGGTATTATATCTTGTAATTGAATGGATCGAGCTAATTTTAGGTTTTCTTTTTCCAGCTCTTAGAGAGTAGTATTAAGATGGTTGCCAGCCTCCTCTCTGTGTTACGCTGATAACCTGCAGTAAAAATGCAGGACAGTGCCAACAGCGAGGGTGTGGTGGTTTCTTACAGGGTTGTGGTTAGTCTGTTTTTCAGTATTTTAGAGCTTCTTTAACCGAAAATTAAGTAAACCACTGATACGGGCTTGAACAGCAGGGCTAGTTTTGATTTAACAGGCATGTGCTGTGACTTTTCTTCAAACTGCAGCTGATTTTGTAGAACAAATTCTATTTGTCAAGTCAGGAATTAAGACAACTCTCCTTAAGGATGCATTCAGATTTCTTTACAGTCTGCTATAATTAAATGTTAATGAAAGGAATATACTCTTTTTGCTTGCTCTTGTTCCTCTTGTGAATAATCATATGACCTTCTTGCATAATGTGTTCAAATTATAGATCTCTATGCTACCACAGAAGAAATCAATAATACAGGATTTGGCAGGATTTTCCCAACTCCTAGCTCAAATGATAAAATGGAAACGGAGGAAGAAGATGATGAAATACCATCAGAGTTTATTTCTAGAAGAGAACTAGAGAAAAACAGACTTTCTAGAGAAGGTATAACTATGACAATAAACTATGTAATAGCAGCTGTTTGCTTTGTTGTAATAAAAAGTTTAAGTATTTTCTCTATTAATTTACCATATGTAATTTAATCATTTGTTTTACTCTTAGCAAAAAAATAATTGTCTATTTTTCTGTCTTCTTCAAGAAATGGAAAAATTTTCTGTTTTCAAAAACTATGAGCCAGGTGAACCAAACTGCCGGATATATGTGAAGAATTTGGCTAAACAAGTGCAAGAAAAGGTGTGTAAACAAGGAAAATTAAATATTTAGCAAAAAGGCTTTTTAGCAGCTTTCTTAAATCGGCCCTTTAATTCCAGGATCTCAAGTTCATTTTTGGAAGATACGTTGACTTCCAGTCAGAACTGGAACGAAATATGTAAGTTAAAATGAATTCTTTTCTGTTAACTTGATAATATTGGTTAGAATTGTAATTTGAAAACTAGTTATTTCTGCTTTTTTTCTTTTTGCTTCCCCTTCTTTATCGGGTGGGGGAAGAATGCTTGCATATGTAATATTTACTACAGTTGGATGCAGACTTACCATCCTGCAGTTTAATGCTACCTTTACTAAACAGCATCTCCTAGGCAAAATGTAAGTGGTCTCCAGTGGCATAATTCCTTCATGTAGGTATTGCATCCATTTCTGCTATCCCAAGCTTGAAGTAGAGCATTGTATCTGAGTTGTGAAATATGAAGGTGTTTTTAAAGAAAAAAAATATATGTATTAGGCAGTGAATGGAGTTAAAACCAGCTGCTGACTGGTCACAAGTGGTATTCCCCAGAGGTTGGTACTGCGCCCTCCCTGGTCTGATGGGATGAAGATCAACAAGACCAAGTGCCGGGTCCTGCACTTTGGCCACAACAACCCCAGGCAATGCTGCAGCCTTGGGGCAGAGTGTCTGGAAGGCTGCACGGAAGAAATGAACTGGGGGTGTTGGTTGACCCTTGGCTGAACATGAGCCAGCAGTGTGCCCAGGTGGCCAAGAAGGCCAACAGCATCCTGGCTTCTGTCAGAAATGGTGGTGCCAGCAGGAGCAGAGAAGTGATCATTCCTCTGTACTCAGCCTGGGTGAGGCCTCACCTCAAGTACTGTGTTCAGTTTTGGGCCTCTCACTACAGAAAGACATGGAGGCCCTGGAGTGTGTCCAGAGAAGGGCTACAGAGCTGGTGAGGGGTCTGGAGCACAAGGTTTAGGAGTGGCTGTGGGAGCTGGGATTGTTTAGTCTGGAGAAGAGGAGGCTCAGGAGTCACCGTATCACTCTCTACAGCTACCTGAAAAGAGGTTGTGGTGAGATGGGAGGTCGGGCCTCTTCTCTCACGGAAGGACAAGAGGGAATGGCCTCAAGTTGCACCAGGGGAAATCCAGGTTGGACACCGAAAAAAAATTTTCTCCCAGAGAATGATCAGGCACTGGAATGGGCTGCCCAGGAAGGTGGTTGAGTCATTGTCTCTGGAGGTGTTCATGTAATGTTTAGATGTTGTACTGAGGGGCATGGTTTAGTGGGGAGATATTGGTGGTGGATGAATGATTGGACTGAATGATTTTGGAGGTCGTTTCCAACCTTACTGATTCTGTGATTCTATTCTATGATTTCCTAATTCTCTGTTTTTCCCTCTAGGTTCGATATACGTTTAATGAAAGAAGGCCGTATGAAGGGTCAGGCTTTCATTGGACTTCCTAATGAAAAAGCAGCTGCTAAAGCTTTAAAAGAAGCAAATGGATATGTCTTATTTGAAAAACCCATGGTTGTCGTATCCTTTTCTTCAAGTATTTACATCACATTCTTTGAGTTGTCTGTCAGTGTCTAGTTTTGCCTTCGTGGAGGGTTCTGCTTTTGTTGGAAATCTATGGGAAGAAGACAGATGTTAGGAAAACAAGACAGCAGAACCTAGTGTACTACTGTAAAATGTGTTATGTCTTAAAAATATGTAGGGACACCATTTGTGAAATAGGAAAGTAAATGAGCCTTACTTCAGATTTAATTATTTTTCTGTTCTTTACTCTTTGATCCTGCAAGCCCAATCCAAAAGATAATTTAGCATGTATATCCATTGCATTTAAATTACGTAGGGTTTTTGAGTTGTTTCAACCTGTGTTTGCAGAACTGGGAGATGGAGTGTTTTGCTTTTTTTTAATAACTGCATACAAATCGGTTACTTTGGGGGCACGTGTATCATGTTGGGGTTTCTACACTTCTTTGATTGGATTGCCCTGTTGGTTCGGTTTGAAATCTTTTTCCCATCCTTTCTTATTTTTGAATTAAACGTTCCATAGCTTTTGTGAACTCTGGGATATGCTCTCTTGAAGTATACCGCAGGTCAGTGAGGTCCTAATCTTTGACTAGGGTTGTGGGTTCTTCTTGATTGACTTGTGTCAACAATCAACACTTGTAGTCCTTAACAGAATCTCAGCAATTTGCTCGCTCAGCTAGACCAAAGCAGGATTCCAATGAAGTTAAAAGAAAAAAGTAGAACGTGGCAGAAGGTACGGATTCTTTGCCTAAAAATTATAGGGATTTTTTTTTCATTTTGCTGGCTTTTTTTGTTTTGTTTTATTTTTTATGGTTGCTTTAGGAATAGTGACGGTGAAAGAGAAATACTCCATATAGTATTCTTTTCTAAAATGTGCTCTTCTATCAGGAAACCAGTCTGCAGGATGTGTAGTTGGTATAAGATTAAAGACGGCTTCTTCCTCTGTTCAGAAACCCGGAGTCTGTTGTTTTCCTATCTTGAGATCCCAGGATAGCTGTCTGTATTTTCTCATCCTTAATCCTGGGAGATTGGAACCTGGGGAGAATGACTTCATGGGATTTGAGCACTCACATTGTTAGTAATGTTCTGGGATTTTGGCTTCAAAAGGAGCGGCATCTTTGCCCTTTCCTGTCCTTACTCACATCATGCATGCTGCAAAGCTGTTTCAAATATCTGTTTCCAGCAGTAAACTACTTGCTTCTGCCACCTCTGTCAGTGAGATCTTAGTACTACTGCAGCATCTCTTAAGCTTGTCTGATTTAGGAAATGTTAGCGTTTCAGAAAATGTTATTTAATATTGCATTAACTGAGGCTTCCTTTGCTATGGAGTGCACAGGCGCTGATTTTTAACATTTATCTAAATTGATGAGAAATTAACTTTCTGCTAAAAGTAATCACATCTTTACTTCACTAGTGCTTACTCTTAAGTATTTGCTTTATGCTAAAGTAACTGAAGCAGAATTGTGAGAATTTTCATGGCCCCCAAAAATTTGGGTAGTGAAGAGTCTCAGATTTGCACCAGTTACTTCAGATGCGAGCACAGAAACACTCTGTTCTCAGCCTGCACCCTCTGATAAAGTAGCAAGCTCAAATATTGCTTACTCCTGTATGTTTTTTAATCTGGGTGTCTTGGTCATTATTTAGAAAACAAAAAACAAGCAAGAAAACAGCTCTGAAGTTCGAAATGGGAACAGCTGGTCTTAATTTTTAAAAACTATTTTGATTCCCCTGGTGTTGTTGTTGTGAGGGTAGTATTTGTAACAGCTGCTTCTGTTGGAGGCTTCTTCTGTCTGCCGACTTCTCATCAGGTCTCAGCTGAGCTTTTTTACCTCATTTCTAAGGTGCTGTTTGGTCCTACAGGTACTGCTTTGACGTACAGGTTTTGCGACCCACAAATTAGCATCTTGTATTTGATAAAAGATGACTTGTTCTTACAGGCGTTTTTCTGTACTGTTGATTGAAAGCAGACAAATGAGCCTTGATTTTAAGCTGTGAGGGACGAGGGTGGGCAGAAGTGTTTGATTTTTTTTTCTTATTCCTTCCCAGTTAAATAAATAAAAAGTATCTGTTATATTTTCTCTAGGGTGTGATAAGAACGTTATTAGAGTTGTTTTAAATGGAAAAAGGAAACTTGAAGTATTTCTAACGAGTGGAAAGCTTTAGATGTGAACTCTGAACGCTAATTTTAGGCATTTCATCTATTTCCAACCAGCTCAGTGCATTAAATTTGATTCTGACTTTACTAAACATGTGCTTACTATGTTATTAATCATATTGATGATCAACTCAGCAGCTTTTTTTTAAGATGAGCAAACACTGACTCAGACTTATTTGTACATACGAAAGTCTGCGTGCGTTGCTTCGGTGTCACGGCTTTAGTAGATGGTGGGCAGGACTTCTTCCACGCCTGGACTGTTTATATGTGACAGCCACATAACGCACCACAGACTAATTGAAATCCCTAAGAATCCTTGGCAAAGTACAAATTATGTCTTTCGCTCGCTAACGATGAGACAGAACCCATTTCCTGCACTGAATGTGTTTTCCTGTGTCTGCTGAAATACTCTGAATGCTCATTTGTGCTGCAAAATTCCATTATATGAACCCGAAATTCATGCAGACACCCGGGGAACTTCAGGTTTGATTTGTACTGGATCACAGTGGGTTTTTTCTTCTGTAAGAAAATTGAATTGATATAAGTTAATTATTTTTTTTAAGCAGGAAGAAGCTGTGATTAATTCATAAACATTATTTATTACTTTCTCTACGATTATTGTTTCTTTGGTAGAGAAAACAGCGCATAGTGGTTTATAAAAACACTGCGTGACTCACTGCTAACTGAAATGCCTTTTTCCTGATGAATGGACAGAAATGTCAGTTGGTATTTGGAGTGACTATCGTTCTGTGGGTAAAATACAGTTTCTTGGTATAAGGGTTATGTAGAAGAAACTGATGCTGAGAGGTCACCAGCTTCTTTGTAGATAAGTGACCTGAAAGCCTGCATTGAGTGGAAACGTGTTTGGGTTCTGGGTCTGATGGAGAAAGTGAGTCTGTAAAATGTCAGACTTGACTTGAGACTTAATGAAAGCAAAATCTGCTGTTGTCCTTGTAGTTCAAGTTATCAAAAGATGGATTTGCTTTTGAATACGGAGTTAGTGACGGTGGGTCAAAAGTATATTTACTAAGTTATACATTTTTGTTTATGATAGGCAGCATAAATTTAATGTGTGTGCAATTTTGAGAACTAAGTAAAATTAAACAACATTCTGCTGTTCTTCTTTAGAAACATTCCTGCGTAAATACTGCAATAATACTGTCATGCAGAGTGTATCCTTTCTTGTTGTATCCTTTTATGTGCAATGTTTCCCATAGCACTCGACCACCTCTAACTTCTCACCTAGAATAGGTTTGGGGAGGAGTTTATGCATTTTAAAGCCTGAATTAATCTATCAGTGTATAAACTAGCACTTTTTCAGGGGGGAGAAAAAAAAGTTATCTGTTGGGTGAATAGTTGCAATGAACTTTCCTAATCTTAAAAGGTGGCTTTCGCCTTTCTCCTCAAAGGTCATATAAGTTATTTCATTTCTGATACGGTTCCTTAGCTTGTCTGAGCTAGAAGTGTTTCACTGATGTGTGTGGAGCTGTGCTGGGCTCACTCTGAGGATGTCGTCTTTAAATAAATCATTAGAATAATATGTTGGTTTAAAATATGTCACAAAGCCATGATTAATGTTATGGAAGGGTTGATGTGTGCTTAGAACGTTTGATTACTGTTGTCCTACCGTATGAGAAACTGCTGATTTTCAGTTTGTACATTTGTCTTTTGTTTTTGAACAGAGCAAAATCCAAGTGTCTGACAATGCAGTAATAGAGTTCAGAATTGAACTATTAGTCACTGCTAACGTTTTTGTTGTTTCTTTCATCATTCTCTTCACTGAGGTAGTGTTGGTGATGGTGACTTTTTTTTTTTTTTGTGGATTTCGTATTACATTATCATTTTTCATTTACTGTAATATAAAACTAATACAGCCTGTACCTGCTTAGTCATTTTTTTTCAGATACTCAGAAGTCTTATAATATTAACCATCTTTCAATTTAGTTGTCAAAAGAAAGCATGTCGCTGCTAGGATCTAGTTGTTCACGCTGGTAACATGCCTTTGTGATGTTCCAGGTTCCTTTTGTGTTCCATCCCATTCAAGAGTTCTCAAGTCTGGGGAGGAAGCACTACAACCATCGGGACTCTGGAACTGTGCGTAGAGCATTTCTAAAGTATTTGAGGCAGAGTATAAACTTCCTCATCTGAAAGATTCCAAGTATGTTTGTCAGAAGGCTTACATGATAAATGTATGTTAGTTTGCTTTTGAAATCTCTAATAAATTATTTCCTTTCTCTTAATGTTTTTCTTTTGTTGTGAGGTTTCTGAATGGGAAGGAGGGGCAAGACACAAATATTTTGTTGCTACTGTTTAAGGTTTAGGGGTTTTTTGTTTACCTTTTGCCCAACCTTTGTTGTCATTGTGTACAACGTGTTCAAGGTGATTTGGGGTGTATGTTCCTAGGCACCAGTATGAATTTACCTAAGTCTGATGCTCAGTTCTTAATGGTTCAGGGTAAAAGGGCAAGTAAATCCAAGGATAATCTCATTTCAGCATAAATGCTTTTATTTTTCTTGGACACCAAACAGTACTAATGCACTGGCACGAGTTCATGCTGTGTAATTACTGGTTTCCTTTGTAATTACCATCGTGGTTTACTCAGCACCTCTCCTGTTCCTGTCACAACGTCACACCCCTCCTGTGGGGGACAGCACCCCGGAGCAGTGCACCGCCTGAGCTGGGGTTGGGGCGCTGTGCCCGTGGGCTTGAGGCCGTGCCCTGGGGTGTGACTGACAGGTCGGTGTGGTACATTAAGGCTACTTACATCACATTTCGGGTAGCCGGTGCTCCCTACATCACCTGGTGGCCTTCCGCTGTCCCTGAGCAGGAAATGGTTTAGGCTGTCACGTCCTCGGTCACGGGTTCCTTTGCATAAGCCGCTTATGCGAGCATGCTGTGCGAGCCTTCCCGCTGAGGCGTGCCCTACCTGCGGGAAGGAGCACTGGAACAGGATAAAAGGAAGATGCTGCGCGACTCAAAAGGCGAAGTACTTCATTTAAATTAAAAAAAAGAACGAAAAGAACGCGCAGAGGGCCTGCTTTTCAGACACGTCTGCTGCGAGCCCCTTCCCGCCAAAGCGCAGCCCCTCAGGCACGCCCGCGGCTGCGGGGCGGGCTCGGCGCTCGGTCCTCTCGGACAGGCGCGTTAGGGACGGTGCCGCTCGGCTGCCAGGAACAGTGCTGTGAGCCGTGCGGGAGCCCGGCCCTGCGAAGCTGCGGCGTATCGGCTGTGCGGCCCGGTAAGCACTGCGGAGGAGCTGGGGGGTGACTGCTGTTTCTCCGGCTGGCTGGTTTTGGTGTTTATCTGCTTGTTCCTTAATTGCTTCGTGGACTTCAGTCTGAAAATATTTTTGGCTTCAAAGTATTGTTTTTCTCACCGCAAATAAATAAATAAACAAAAGCCCTGAAACAAAACCAGTGCCACGCAACCCGGGAATAAACGAACATCTCGCGAAAGGCAAAAATGTGCAGTTTCTGTGGCACGTTAGCTGTTACCGATCAGGTAACGCTGTGCTGGCACGTGGCCGGCACGGAGCAGCGAGATTCGCTGCGGGGAGGCTGCGCCGACCACTCCGCGCAGAGCTCCGGGCGCAGCGCAGGGCGCGCCCTGCCGGCTCCTGCTTGGGCTGCTGAAGAAACGGTGTTTAAACTGAGCCTTGCTTTGTACTTGTAAGCAAGTACAATTCTTAAAGATGAGCGTAGCACTGCAGTAACGTCTGTAACGCCGACGTACCCCTGCTTTAAACTGTAGGAACGTCATGGCTGCTGAGAAACGGGTTTTGGATCATTTCACATGTGGTGTTGTTTACTGAATAGGTGACACCAGGTATGAAAGACAACGATTGAAACGCGCAGTGAAAACTTCATATTCTCCCTATTCTTTTTACTATTCATTTTGATTGGTAGCGTTTGTGTTATTTTGGAGAATAACAGCTGAGTTTTGTACCGCAGACTTGAGCTGAGGAGGGAACCTGAATTGCAGTCAGCTATGCTCTCTCTTCTTTCCAGTGGGAATGCAGACCTTTTGAGACGTGGAAAACAAACGTTTTGAAGCTGGAACATTCTGAGCGTGTTAGAGATTTCAACATGGCCCTTGTCTTACTGCTTGTGCTGAAGCTGGAGCAGCCGTAAGCCTTATTTCAAAGAAATGAGACTCTGTATCCAGTCTTCTCCTTAAGCGCTAGGGCTGATGCTGTTTGGGTTGAAGTGTGTTGTTCCTTCTGCTTTGTGTCATTTATCTGACACTCATTTTTCTTATTTACTCTGAGTAACCAAAGGCGTGGATCTGTTTCCCTGCCAGTAAAACTCAGTGGCTGTTTTATTGGTCATAATGTAGGTGTGCTCAAACTGAAAATATGAAAGCACAGAGCTGCGAATTTATGACCTGGTTGTGTTTTGTGTAAAAGAGTAGCAACGCCGTTCTGATTAGGATGTGCGCTGATGTAGAAAACAAACAACAATCAAAGCATGTGCCAAGGGGATAAAATCCTGCTCAAAAACCCAGTGACAAAACTGTGACTGGGACATATTTCTGTAAGTAAACACCACCAATCTGGTAAATGGCATTTCTCATCAGAGAAAATCAAACTTTGGCTCATTTTCTGTTAATGTATGTGTTGGAACAAAGGAGCATTCTTTCACAGCGACAGATACAATGCAGAACAGCTGCTTATGGCTGGAACTTACCTGCATACTCTACCAAAGAACTGTAAATAAACAATTCATTTACAAGCAGCAGATCAAGCTAAATTTATCAGTCTGAAATAACTCTGGCTGCCTGCGAGGTACAGTGACAGCTGATAGCAACAGGCTATTTTGTGCTTGAATGTGCTCCAAAGAGTGCAGCTCTGCTGAGAGCTGTGTATCTTCCTTTTCATGAAATAAGAATATGAGAGAGAAAGGGTTTTTTTTTTTTTTCTTTTAGAGATCATATAACATTTTTCATAAAATACTGTTTGGGTATCTATTATTGTAGGTCATAGTTTTCAGGGGTGCATTCTCAAATGTGTCTTAAATTAGGAAAACGTGCACATGGCAAACCAGAAGGCCATGTATTCACGTTTAAGCATTCACTGAAGTGTTTGGTTTCCCATGTGAAACTGACCAGGAGTCTCCTTACTCCCTTCTTGCCCTATATTGTTTCTGAGTTGCATGGTAACTGTTGAGGCACAGCCTGAAGCAGTGATTGAGCACCTGGGGAAAGGACCCGGTCAGCCCTGGGAGCACAGGTGAAGGCAATTCACGTTTGTGACTTTAAGGGGGTGGAGCCTGGCTACACCTCTCTTAGACCTCATTTGAGGGCTGACTGCCACTGGGGAAGGATCTCTTTCTGGAGATCTCTCCTTTGTGGAGTTTTCCCTTGTGAACCTAGATCTTCTGAGGTGGGTGAGCAGTCCTTTTTCTTTCCTTTTTAACACCTTTCTATTGCATTAGAGCCTGTCATTACACCTCTTGTATCACCTTTCCATCATGTTGAGCTTTTGGATTGTTACGTTTGGTAAGCCAGCCAAGGTAAAAATGTTAAAATGTCCTTTCTATGGAATATCTTTAAATGGGTCAAAGGGGAGAACATTACCCCCCTAGATAAAACTATACCAGGACATATCCCAGGATTTCTGGGAACACCTCATTATGAGCTTGCAGTCATAATTGAAAAATGGGGTCCCCTGTAGGTTAGTGGAAATATTTCTTCCCCATCCCACGTAGCAGATTATTTCCATGGATTAGATAAAGACATTTTGATCACAAAAGAGGGACAGCTAGCTGCGTCCACCATGGCATGGCCATTATTAAATGCATTAAATCAATCAGAACTTTCAAGCAGCACATTAGAGAATGAAAATCAATTGCTACGTGTTCATATTGAGAAGTTAGAACAGTAACTTGGCATATAAATGACAAAGAAATCAAGCTTGACTTTCCCTGTACAAGTCCCAAGTGTTGCATTAGAAAATACCCAGGCTCCTAACTCAGTGGACCTGGATGATTCAAAAGACAAAGTTTCATGATCTGATCTCGAAGCTCTACCTGAGATGGACTCCCTTGAGATCCAACCTATAATAACACAAAAAACAAAGACCAGCAGGGGTGCCCCTGATTAATGGCCCACTGCTCAAACTGCAGTGCCAAAAGCAAGCCAGGCATATGCCATCAAGGCACTTACCAAGTTGATGGCTGTCTACAGAACACCTCAAGTCATCGAGAGCGACCGAGGAACTCATTTTACTGGTACGATGATAAAGTGCTGGGCAGAAGAAAACAACATTGAGTAGCAATTCTATCTGCCATATAATCCTATGGGGGCAGGCCTTATTGAACCATGCAAGTTGTGCAGACAAGATGGGTTAAACATTCAGTATTTCTGGTTCTGAGTCATTATGGTAATTTCTGTATCTAAGAGATCCTCTAAGATTCAGGCTTGTTTGAATGGCAGATATGTGTATTGTGACCTCAAAAATATCTGGGTTTTCTTGGCAACTCTAAGGAACTTATCTCTTCTTCAAGTCTTTTCTAAATACTCACAGTGTGAAGAAAGATACCTCACAAGAATAAATAGTGATACAGAATACTATACATTAAAGTAGAAAATGAAATGCTAATTTCAGTCCATGTAAGCTATTCCCTTGCCATTTGTGGTTGGCTCCTACTTAATAAAAATCCTTTACACACTAGAGACAGCTTATATCAGACAATATCTGAATTTTATCTTCAGAAAAATGACGTTACCATTACATCTGTGAAATTGATACTAAATCAAAGAAATCGATGCATAGAAACTTAGCAGCAAAGTTTTGTTAGCAGTAAGTTGGGTATTTTTTATTAGCAGCACTGGAGATATTTCCACCGTAAGTGCTTCAAAGATTACATGATTCAGAGTCCATTATATTTCCATGGGTAGTATATATTCATCAATTACACATGAGACAATTAACATATACGTGCCTATCTCAGGTAGTGATTTATGCAGTTTCCAGTCTTCTATTCCATGGTCTTGTCTAGTGTCCTTTTAGCATCATGACAGTCCAACCAACAGCCTTTTACTTCATCCAGTGATCTTCCTTGCTCGTCTTCTAGATGAACTTTCTTCATTGACGCATGCTCAGTAGGAGAATGCCTACAATAAGTAAACTATAGGTACCAAAATTGTAACATCTGCTCACTCGGCCATTGTTTCTGGACTCGTCCTTGGATGGAGATAAGTTTGGCAACCTGTCTTTTAATGATGTATATAAGATAAGGAGGACTGGGGGGAGTATCTTGATGTCTGCCTGTTGTATCTCAACCTAATCCCAGAGTGAGACAATTCAGCCTTGTGTGGAGGCCCTGGCTGTCATTATTGTGTTTCATTTGCTGAGGGTCTCTTATCAAAATAGAATAACCTTACAACATGCTTTCTGGTCTGTAATGCTACAGTCATAACTATCTGCAACATCTAAATGCTATTATGGTTTTGCAAGCAAGAATTAATCACATATTACAACAATTCAACAACTATATTCCTAAAAATGCACTATTAAAATATATGGTATTTCTACTTTTTCAAATCAGCTATTTCCAAAAACGTGTTACGAAATATATTGTGGCCTCCTTCTTTAAATCAGTATGGTTTAGGTAAAACCAGTTCTCAAACAAAATGATAATCAAGTAAAAATAAATACGATGCCAGAGTTTACCACTGAAAAGTAAATGCCTGTTTTGTAATGTGCACTTTACCCTCTTGCAGGAAAATAAATATGTGGTAAGAAGAGCTTAGCTGATCGCAGAACACACCATGGGCATCTATTTTCTTCCGTTCATTGTGGGGCTTTGCTTGGCACAGTACAATCCCAACACTCAGCCTGGGAGGACGTCTATTGTGCATCTCTTTGAATGGCGCTGGGCCGATATCGCTCTGGAGTGTGAACGCTATTTAGCTCCTAATGGGTTTGGAGGAGTTCAGGTATGTAGCTTCCTATCAGTAGGTAGTAAAATTGCTTCGTACATGATTGCTTGTCAGACTAAAATGTTCAGTTCACCCAAGGACAGATAATAAGGAATAAAAATAGAGATTGTTAATTGTAAATGCTGACAGGTATACTCTTCAGCTGCCATCATGTAAATTTGTTTAATCACTCCAAAGCACGTGTTTTGCTCTCTATGCTATTACATTTGGATGAATTAAAACTCCTTATTGCTGACGAAATCTTTTTTTATTGCTTTGAATAGCATATGTTTATCTGCTTGATATTATTTAAATCAAGGGAAGCCCTCTAAGAACTAGACAAACAGTCTAGTAGAAAGTATGATTTAGAAAAAGCGCTTCTGCAGATGAGTGGTGAAGGTTAAAAATAAATGAATAAACGTAAAAGGCTACTAACTGGGTTCACCCAGACTGTCAGGTTTCTCTCTGTAAAGCGTGTCAGACTAAGCCATTAAAAGACCGTGCTTGGCAAGAACTTGGGTGAGCAGGCAGAAATGAACTGAGCACAAGTTCTGGTGGAGGTGTGTTGACAAGAATCTGTGACATCTGAAGAACAGACGAGTGCTCCTGTGGAACTAGTAGTGCTGGATGGATTGGGGTACTGTGGCTGGAGAGCAGCCAGCTATTAAACTGCTTCTATTTGCTTGTTTGGTGAGAGAATGCTGCGGAAGTCTGCTTGTTTCTGGTAGCCCAGGAGCTTGAGAACTGGCCTGAGTGAGAAATTTCACATAATTTTAAAATAATGCATCCTTATTTCCAGACACGTGAATCTAATTGATTTTAAGTTGATTTCTCAGACTGTAATATATACTTGGATATCTTTTCAATCCATACTGTGGCAGGATCTCAGAATGATTTTTTCATTCTGAAAAAGGTTTTTTCAGATGCAGACTTGCCGAGCTGATCACAGAGGCACGACAGCTAAGTGGGACATGGCCCTACCATTTCTCACAGAGGTGATGTGGTTATATGCAGAAATGTAAATGTAAAGTCAAATGAATTTTAGTGAAGTTTCCGCAGATATTCTGCAGTCTGTTCCTTCCTGGTTTTTGGCTTTCTCTACTGCCCCATTCCATCGTGTTTCAGATGATTCTTTTGATCCGTGAGGTCTGCATTCTCAAAAATGATTAGGATCTGTCGATGTCCAAGGACGTCGTTTTTAGAGTACGTTTTCAACTACTGAATGTCTGGGCCTAAGTCTTTTAACTGCAGCCCACTACCGTTTAAGTACAGTATACTGAGGATCTGTGTAGGTTATGTATTGCAATCAGCTTTCATTAAAGGGACCGACCTGATCTTTGTTTTTCATGTTCTTACTCTAACAATACTGGGAAAACATAACTAAAACATTATTGGTACCATCTTATTCACAGATTTCACCTCCAAATGAAAATCTTGTCATTGCTGATCCCTTGCGACCGTGGTGGGAAAGATACCAGCCAGTCAGCTACAAACTCTGCACACGATCAGGAAATGAAACTGAATTTAGAGACATGGTGACCAGGTGCAACAATGTTGGTGTAAGCGCATAGAAAACATTCTGGTGTTAGCAGTCAAAGGATATAGGCACCGGGTACTTTAGAAGATGTGGTAGCAGTGGACTAAAGATTTTCTTCAATTCCCTGAGATGCGTGTTGTATCACCACTGCTGTAAATAGAAGTATCTTAAAATGTTGGGGGAAGGAGGCCAGCAGAAGTAGAGGGATATACTCTCTACTTCTATCTCCTGCCTATCTACTAGGCAGGAGATAAGAGGAAGAGAATGTTATTCAGATAGTGGTGCTGTGGGAAGGAGCGTTCTTAAATTGAAATTCTAGTATTATTCTCTAGGTATATGTTTATGCGGATGCAGTAGTCAACCATATGTGCGGAGGTAATGCTGGTGCTGGCAATCATTCTACTTGTGGAAGCTATTTCAATGCTGAGACAAAAGATTTTCCAGCTGTGCCGTATTCTGCCTGGGATTTTAATGATGCTAAATGTAAATCCAGAAGTGGAGACATAGAGGATTATCAAGATGTGCCTCAGGTAAACTTATAGCTAATAACACGTTTTTACATCTATTTGTTCGTGGGCTGTTACTTCTTTGCTCCTCTTTACTGCCAGACATTATATAGAAAAATAAAATTGAACTCGTGGAAAGCCTAATTGGTGATAATAGAGGTTAGCATTACTAACATGAATTCCGCTTCTTTATCCAGAGCAAAGGGATAGTTCTACTTGAGCCAGTTTAGGCTTGCTTTGAGATTTAAGTTCTGTGGTTAGGTATTTTATAAAGACAGTTTTAAAGATCATAAAATCTATTTAGCGATTCTTTTGTTTACTATGTTTTTTAAAAAGTAGGAGTTGCTGTTTGCCTCTTGCTCTAATTTGGAAGTTTTCTTTAGTCTCAATTTCAGAAGAAAGAGATTAGCGTTTCCTAATCCAATTTTATAAAGATAAAAACCTGTTTGTTTTGTTTTTTAACAGTGTCTTCTGCCTTTTGAATGTAATGTATTATTCTTGAATCTAAGTTTAGGGTTGAGCGATGCTGGGGAAACGGCAGGAGGATGGGAGGCATTGAACGTCCCTGCAATCCTCAGCAGCTCCAAAGGATCATCTGTATTGCCAGTTCTGTAGTACACGTTGCAAAATAGGCTGATGTACCTTGCTGTCTCCAGGCAGATGTATGCATAGCTATGGAAATCCAGTGTGAGATTTACTAAGCATACATTGTGAATATACAAAAATGCTTCTCTAAACTATTATTTTGATGCAGATCTATGCCCATCACTTTTTATTTACGGGAAACCAGAGCAGAAGGGGTGTGTTTTTTTTGTAGGGCTTTATAATTCAGTATACTTCCGAGTTTGAAATATCATTTCTAGAAATCCTTCCTGTATCATAGAATTAATGAGTGCACTTGAAATAGTAATGAATCTGCATATTAATATACTGGAGCAAAAATAATATATCTTTGCCCTATTCTTGCATTAAAAAATTAATTAGGGATTTAGTATTTGCCTCTCTGATACATTCATTCATCACTTACCGATGCGTGTTGGGCAACTGAGGATTTCTTAAATGCTCTGTATATGTAGAAAACTGTCCAAAACAACTGTGCATATTACTGTCGAAGGTGTAAGATATGCATTGTGAATGATGATTAGTGAAGGTTTTATTTTGGCATTGTAATGTAGATAGAAAAATTCAAAGAAATATATGCAGAATAATCAGTTTAGTTTACTATGGAAAAATGTTTAATTTGAGAATTTTTATTCAGGTCCGAAACTGCCGCTTAGTTAATCTTCTTGATTTGGCCCTGGAGAAGAACTACGTGTGCTCCAAAATTGCAGAGTACATGAACTACCTCATTGACATCGGTGTAGCTGGGTTCCGGATTGATGCTGCCAAGCATATGTGGCCAGGGGATGTGAAGGCAATTTTGGATGAGCTGAAAGATCTAAATACTAAATGGTTTTCTGCAGGAGCTAAGCCTTTCATTTATCAGGAAGTAATCTTTATTTTCTTCATTTTACTTTATGTGCATATTTATATTGGAGTAGTATACGCTCAGTCCTGCAACTTAAGGCAGTGTTTTGCTTCTGATAGTCCTGAGCATCCTGCTGCTTTGATATAAGATAATGTCAAGATATAATAATCATAATTCAAAATATTTAATGTGACTGCAAGTGATTGTTGACATGAAAAATGCCTCAACTGTTTCGGACCTCATGGCACTAATAAACTGGGAAATTTCATTTGAGATGTAATTTACAGCACTGAAGTAAATGTAAAAATTAAGTTGATTTAAAAAAATAATAATAATTTAGACTATGAATTTTAAGTTCTGAGTGCCTAAATTGTAACAGAAGGTATAAATGATGATGATGGTCTGAAACTGCATAGGGAGCATGACTTGGACATTCCCAATTTTTTTTGTTGTGTTTGAGTAACTAATCCTGCGAAGACCTAATAGAAAGGTAATGGTCTGCAGAAGCTAAAGGTGCTCCATGCATTTTATTAAAAGTGCTTGACCTATAAGTTCTAAAGCCAATAGTGAAATGTTCTTCAGCTACATTAGATAAACAAGAAATGAGCTTGCCTGCTATTCTATGTGCTAAAATCAGAGGCATTGGTAAAAGATGAATGTTTATACTGCCCAGGCTGTAATAATACAGTACTGATGGGTCACAGTAAGGAAACTGAGAAGGAAAATGAGAAAAAGCTGACAGCTATACTGAGGGAAAATAAACAAAATAGCTTTAAATGCAATTCTGAAAGGAAATGAAGTAATATTCTTAGCTCGCATACTGATTTTTCCTTAAAACAATGTCTAGGATAGTGTTTTTTTACCAATTTTTGTGTTTTAGCAGCAAGGAATGTTCTTTTACGTACCAGGTAATTGACTTGGGAGGAGAGCCAATCACAGGCAGTCAGTACTTTGGAAATGGCCGAGTGACAGAATTCAAGTACGGTGCAAAACTGGGGACAGTGATCCGCAATTGGAATGGAGAGAAGATGGCCTACTTAAAGTAAGGGCGAACATCCCTGCAACTGATGGAGTATAAGCTGGATGTGTAACATGAGGGGGTGGAATCAAGTCCTTGTGTTTTTCTCTAGGAACTGGGGAGAAGGCTGGGGCTTTGTGCCTTCTGACAGAGCCCTGGTCTTTGTGGATAACCACGACAACCAGCGGGGGCACGGGGCAGGTGGAGCTTCCATTCTTACCTTCTGGGATGCCAGGTGAGGAATGCCGGTGTCTGGATGATGACACTTACTATTCTGTTTTTCAGTCTGTTCGTTTTTCGGCGTCATTTCTCTTCCCACGTTCTGTTATGCTTTTTGTCCAACAGGCTTTATAAAATGGCAGTTGGTTTCATGCTTGCTCATCCGTATGGTTTCACACGAGTGATGTCAAGTTATCGTTGGCCAAGATATTTTCAAAATGGATGGGTAAGTTTGTTGCACTGAAGATTTTGGTGCGTCAAACGTAAATGATTTCTCTGTCCTGTGCCAGATCTGCTAGATGGCCGTTGGAAGCTGCATTTAACTCCTCTCTCTGGATACTCTGCATTTTCCAGAATGAACTTTAAAAAGTCTTTTCTCATTAAAAGGATGTCAATGACTGGGTTGGACCGCCAAGTAACTCGGATGGATCGACGAAGTCCGTTACAATCAACGCAGACACTACCTGCGGCAACGACTGGGTCTGTGAGCATCGCTGGCGACAAATAAGGTGGGAGAAAATCGTAGTAAAAGCAGTGACTCTTGCGTCACGTGCCTCATGGCTGTAGAACTCCTGCAACTACAATGACAGCCCTTGCTCGCATTTTCAGGAACATGGTTATCTTCCGTAATGTGGTGGATGGTCAGCCTTTCTCAAACTGGTGGGACAATGGGAGCAATCAAGTAGCTTTTGGTCGCGGCAACAAAGGCTTCATTGTCTTTAATAACGACGACTGGTGAGTTGGTAGGAGAGACTATGTCCCTGGAGAGAAGCACAGTCCCTCAGCTGCAACACTGAAAGAGCTTAGGTGTTAGGAAGGGGGACTGTACTTGACATGGAGCACAGACAAGTGAATGAAGAATAACAAAAGTGAGGGTGAGGTGTCTAATGTGAGTGTGTGAAGATGTAAGAACTGCTTCTTAGCATCTTAAGCATTCTATTCCAATTGTCTCCCTTGTGTATCATGTGATTTCTGGGACACCTATGTATGAGCTCACATTAGAGAAGCTGAGGCTGTGGGCAGGGTAATGCGCAGGGATCTAAGCATTAGCAGCTTAAGTTTTGGTGGTTATGGGTGGAGAAGGTAGTTTCTCACTTCCCTCATCCGGCCCTAGCCAATCCAGTTGTGCCAACGCAACCATAATGAATTAAATCATCCCAGTTAGGAGTTTACTTCTGTTTAACAGCATGCGTCCTGTTGTAGGAGCTGTCTGTACGCTTTGATTTTTCTCCTGTCCTTTCCCGCCAGCGAGACCAACCGCTACAGCCTGAGCTAGATTGACATGGTTGCATTCCATCTGTGTGGGGCCAAAAACGGAGCTCAGAGAAAAAGGGCCCTAAGACCAAGAAATCCCTTGCGCTGTGTTGTCCTTGCAAGCAGCAGAATAGCATTGGGGTCAGCAGTCCGTTGCCTATTTTGAAATACTCGTTGTTTAAGCACTGCTTTCAAAACATACTTTTCACATAGGTATATGAACGTCAGTTTGCAAACTGGGCTGCCTGCCGGTACCTACTGCGATGTTATTTCTGGACAAAAGGAAGTCAGTGCGTGTACAGGAAAGCAGGTGTATGTCTCCTCGGATGGAATGGCTAATTTCCAGATTAGTAACAGTGATGAAGATCCATTTGTTGCAGTTCACATTGATGCCAAGTTATAACTTCATTTGGATTTTTTTTTCTTTGCTGTTGTGTGGAAGAAGGAGAGGTCAGCTTGACCTCGTCGAATGTCGACTTGCTGGTAATAATAGCTGGCAAAGAGAGATGGACAGAATAAACAGGGATGTTTTGTAGCTAGGCATAAGATAAGCTCTCTGCTGTTATGAAGACTTGTTATGGAACTTGCTTGCTTTCTAGCCAATGGATTGTTAGTGGAAGTGTACTGAATACACGTTAGAATATAAAAACCTTGCTTAGGAAAATAAAAAATCTTCCTTGCAGGAGAACCCTGTGCTGTGTTGCTAACTTGCGACACTGTTGCTGTGTATGTATATTGTTTGTGCCAGGTTTGATTCCCTGATGTTGAGTGATTCTCTGTAGCCATTGAAAATAAATGTCAACAGAATTGAAGACCAAAGATTTTCACCACTCGGAATATTGGATCGTAGCATTATTGCATCATAACTAGCAGCACCACCATCTGTAGGTTTTAAGGCAATACGGCAGTTTTTCTGAAATCACAGAATCGCAAGAGTAAAGAAGGAATAAGAGGAAAAAAATCCAAGTACGTGTTGAATTTAAGATGTTGTATTTCCAAGACTGAGACATTGTGTGGAACAGGCACTTGGCTGTAGTCAGCCGGAAGCGTCGTGTAATGTGCTGTTGGCAATGAGCAATAAGATGATGTGGTAAGAATGCTGGAGATAGATTTTGGTCAAGCCACATTTGCATGTCCAGCAGATGACGTGGTGTTTCTTGCTCAGAGGAAAACAGTTGTCTTAGTCTTGTTAGCTAAGTAATTGAACCAAAAGGTGTAGGGTCACTATCTATCTCCAAAGTACATTTTCTAGCAAATGAATAACTGTAGCTAAGCATTCTCCAGTACTCGGTCCTTGTCTCCCTGCTTTTGATAAGAGAACCTTTGGCATCTTCTGCAGTTTCAGCAGTGTGAAGAAATGAAATGTCTTTTTGTTAGAGTTTTTTTTCTTGCTGATCAGCTGCAATATTGCAAATACTATAGACTGATTTTAACGTGCCCTTCCTTAATAAAAGAATCTTAAGGCTTTGTGCTGTTTTTGAGAGAAAAGATGTGCTGTTCTTAAAAATGAAATGAGTGCTGAGGAGTGTCTTGTTCAATAAAGAAGCCACTGCAACTTGTTCTTAAGCAGCAAGTCACTTATGGAAGCAATGCATGAGAGAAGTAAGCGGAAGCAGAACTGCTACAACAGTCAGTAGGTATCTGTGATGTTGTACTTGTCTGTGTGAAAGCACAGTTGGAACAAGTGTGCAGAAACCATTCCTAAAATGACCCCCTCATATATTGCACTAACCAATATCTCTGTGTATTACACTTGTAAGAACAGTTGAGCAAATGAGGGCGTTAAAGTGATGCTTTCTTACTGTCAATTCTTTATTGCTGAGGAGTGGAAATATTTGTCTAATTTTTTAAAAGAAGTTAACATTCAATATGTTTGATTTTTATCAGTAATATCAAGGAATTGCAAGGAGTGGAGTAGTTTTCAGTGAATGTCCACATAAGGAAGCAGAAGAGCATTTTAGGTATGCTGTGTGAAAACTTGCAAACCAAAATGTCTTATTTCAGTGCCTGGGAACACAGTACTCTGTTGTGTCACAATTGTGTTTCCATCCCAATGCTTAAATTCTCCTGAATTTACTGTTAGTCAAAATAGAGAATAAACTTTTTAATTGAAAAATTGGGCCTAGAATAGGGAAATGAACAGAGGAACAAATTAGGCTAGCTGCTGAGTTTTGTCCTTGCATGAATTCTTGGAAGTAGAAGGACAGTGATGAACATATTATTAAAAAAAAGCATAGGTTTATACTTATGTTCCTTGAACACCTCCAGGGTTGGTGACTCCACCACCTCCCTGGGCAGCCCAGTCCACTGCCTGACCACTCTTTCAGAGTAGTAGTATTTCCTAACATCCAGCCTGAACCTCCCCTGGTGCAGCTTGAAGCCATTCCCTCCAGTCCTATCACTAGTTACACAAGAGAAGAGTAAAAATCTGAGTTGACCGCCTATCTCACCATAAATAAGAGAATAGGGTTCTGTGTGTCAGACAGTGACTTCGCAAATGTGCTTTTCTGTTTGATCACCTTATTTTATCAGACTCTCATTAAAAACAAAACTAGCTCTCTCCAAAGCTGTCTTCCCCAGCAGTCCAACTAGTGAGCTCTTTTTTTCCCTGGGAGTCATTTGACACATTCTTGTGTGCTCCTACTAGGCTCATCAAGTAGGTAGTGGGAAATACAGTTAGAAGGATAAGCAATTCTGCTTCTCTCCAGGGAGCAGCATGCCTGACTTCTCTGAGAGAAGTACGTCTAGGTATTCTAAATGGCTTATACTGTAAGCAATAAGAGATGCAAGACCATACCTGAAACCTTCTACTTTCCTTACTTTTCCTGCTGCTTCCACTGGTTTCTCATGTCAAGTACATAAGAACTTGAGTACCACTCAAGCAGGTAAAGAAGTCTGAAAAGCCTACTGTTGTCCTTGTATGGTTTATTTTTATTTAAATTTAAAAAGTGCTGTTACTTGACATGCATGGAGGGATTTATCTTCTCAGCTTGTTGACCCAAGTTAATGCAGAACTGAGACTAGTATGCACATAATTACCACACCTGAGTATAGAAATTGGAGAAGGGTAGAACTTCCCTGCATGCTGGGTGATTAGAGATTAGTGCTCAGTATAAAAGGAACAAAAGTAAGATTTTTGAAAAAGCTCACAGTCAGATGCTGTTCATTGTCACCAGCCCCACATAAATTAAGGGTTTGTGCTCTTATTTCTGATTTGTTATACAAGCAAAAAAAAGGAAATCTTTTAGTCACTGATGGCAGAATGCACTTACTCATGCAGCCTGGGCAAACAATCAGTGCAAAGGCAGAATCCAAATGCAGTGCCATTTCCTTTGTTAGAAAGGTAAATTTAGAAAGGTAAATGCAGGATACGAGTTGTGTTACAGTTTGGTCTTGCTTTGGGATGACAGTTCACAGGAACTAACTTAGTTACAAAGATTGGACACACAGGGTTTCACCAAGAAGCAGATGTTGAAGTTACCTAGCTAGACACCAGAGATAAATTGCAGTGAACTATACATAAATGAAACATGAAACAAGAATTTTTTTTTTCCTGAGACAGTTAATGCTGCTCTGCCCTCAGGGTAGCACACCTGCCTTTAAGCTGGGGAAGCTCTACCAAATTCAAGAAATGCTGCTATTCAGAAATTCAGCTTTAATGATACAAACACTGGAAACATTGTGTTTTCATTTGGTGAGTAAAGCAAGTCCACTGAATTATATTTCTACAAATTATCTACATCAAAACTACTTGTTATTAAGTCTTGCTTTTGAGTCTTTTACAGAACATCCAACACTAACTGGCTGATTGCAGAAGGGGTAATTTTTCTTCCCTGTGTCCCAAGATAAATAAGCTAATATCAGCAGCAAGGGAGTAAGGCCAGAGTGCAGAAATAGCCAGCACATCCCTTTGTGGTAAGTGAGGGTTTATTGTTTTTTTTTCATTTAAGAAAGCTGAAGACAGACAGGTATCCACTCCACCCTAAAAACTTCAGCTAGCTAAATCTAGTCATTCCGTTCTAGTACAGGTATTCTTAAGCATACTCATGGCTACATGTAACAAAGAGCATTTCTGCCTTTAGTAGAAACAGTCTTTCCAAAAAACTGCACTGAGCTGATAATTCTTCCTTGAAAATAGATGTAATGTCACCTGCTTCCCACCCCACAGAAGCAAACATCATTGCTACCAGAATTTTTGGGGCATACCTTGAAATGAGAAGAGTTAGTTATATGAGTCCTCTTACACAGTTTTGCATCAGCAGGAATATAAAGTAAAGACATGCCTCTTAAAAGGGAGACCTTGTTTTTTCACTAATTGTAAAATTTAAAATTTTCTAAGTTGCCTGCCCACCAATTCAGTTTGGTGCATGTTATGAAGCATTGCCTTAAATAGAAGTGAAGTAAAACCTTATCCCTACAAGGAGATACTTTTCTACATTTCTATGAAAATAAAAAGACTGTTTTGGCTTTCTTCTAGATCTCTCAGGAAAGGAGGATTCCTAAGATTTCCATTTTTAGTTTCCTATTAAATTTTTTTTCCAGGAGGAGTTGGCAAAATAATCACCAAGAGCACCAACTTAACTCCTTCCTAACCATCTCAGTCTGTTTAGGTTGCTGATACTGTGAAACAGCCCTAGCATACACAGGACATGTACTTGAATGGACACACACCACAGGAACAATTTCACCTCCAGCTGCTTACCCAGGCCCTTTCAAAAGGGAAGACCCCTGCACTCCCTAGAGCACATTAAGTGACTACACATAGTAACTTAAGTCACAGATTAAGACTGCATTCAAAAAGGCTTTACTTGAGATTTGAAGTCAACTGAACTTTATCTTCAGGCAGAACACAGGGCCAGGAGTTGGCTTTCATCTTCTCACTTCCAGCCTAGAAGGAACATCACCACACAGGAGCCACTGCAGCACCCAGGTATGCCCCCCCCCTCAGGGGAAGCCCCTACAGCCAGGCAGGGCTCCCCCCCCTCCTCAGGGGGAGCCCACCATGACCCAGCAGGCTCCCCCAGTCCCCCCCCCAAAAAAAACACCA
>JACDJE010000086.1:1062679-1214549 GCA_016647715.1 Pavo muticus | reverse complement strand
AATCTTCCCTCCCCTAGGCCTAACAGCCATTGGTCTCTCCTCCACTCCTCCGACAGGAGACACTCCCGGTCCCCGTCACCCTCCATCGCACTCCCACTACAAACTTCCCGTCTTTCTCGAGCTGCGCAGCCTTGAAGCGGACGCGGCCTCGCCGGGCCGGATCGGAGAGGACAATCCCGTCCCTCCCCCTGCCGGCCGCGCTCATTTTAACGCGCCCCGGGATACCGCCGGGACAGCCGAGTCCCTCTCGAGTATCGCTCCCAGCAGACCGGTCCCTAACCTGTACTGGTTCGTACGGTTCTTCCCCCTAGCTCTATCATGAGAACTAACGCCCGCAGCGGTGAGGCTAATTCCAGCTGCGTGCAGTTTTATCAGCTTCCCCGTCCCGGTCTGTAACGGACTCCCCCAGTGACGTTCCCCGCCTTTACCTGCCGCCGAACGCTCTGCTCCTCCTTCGTTCGTCCCCGGGCCGAGCTCGGTCCGTTTGGCTCCCTGGCGTGAACTGCGACTCCGCCGCCGCGCCGGTGTCTCCTAGGAAGAACATCGCCATCTACAACAGCATTGCAGTCACACAAACTGTCCCGCCGCGTAACCACGATGGGAACGAAATCGTGCTCCTGAAGTTACACACAACTGAAAGGAAGGAGGAATACACGGTCCCATCCCACCCGCTCCCACTGCTGGACGCGAGAGGGGCTAAGGCCACCACAAGGTAGTGCTTGATCTCGGGGAGTTGGACAGCAGCCCCGTGCCGGCCTTTCTATAAAGCTGTGCGAGAGCCCAGCAATGGCACCGTGCCGATCCTTAAGAAACTCAGGCAGCTAAGCGGCAGTCTTACGCAAACGCCAAGCAGGCACTTACCTGGTGACCCCAAACACTCGCCGGTTCCGAACCCGTTCGCCGGTTTGGGCCAACGAGAGGCCCCGCTGCGGCCCTCGCTCTGTCTGCAAAAACATAAACTTAAGTCTTTACCAGCCCTTCGTGTCGCTTCTTACCCCCAGCAGCACAAAGGCTGAAGCAATACAGCCCCGTCCCGCTTGCTCCCACCGACGACGGCGGGAAGAACTGAAGCGCCCACCGAAAAACCCTTGGGGGGCTGAGAGCTCCGCAGGGGTGCGCCGAGACTCGGGGAACCGAGCGGCGGCCCCGCAACAGCCCTCTCCAAAAAGGTCATGGAAGCCAGGCAGCGACAGTACTCCGGCTCTGAAAAGCTGGGAAAGCCCGGCGGTAGCCCTACGCCGGCCTCAAAAACAGCGGTGGGGAGAGCCCGGCGGCCTCTCACCACAGGCGGACGGCCCCCGACGACTCCCTGCCGAGCGCTCGCTGCTGCGGTCCCATTACTACCGGAACTGCTCACCGGCTCGGACTGACCCTTATGCGCGCGGTCTCGCTACAGCCTGAAACAAAACAAACAGAAAACGTTAAATAGAATACCCAGGTTTCATTTCAAAAGTAGCCCCTTGCACAGCCTTTCGACCCCGGCAACGCTGCGGCCAGACAAAGACAACCTTCTCCACCTCCGCAGCCAACAACCCCCGGGAACTGCTTCGTAGCTCCCAGCGGCCTCCGGTGGAGTTTAAGAGGCTTTGCGGCGGGCCCCGCCCCCGAGGTCCCGACGAGGCGCGGCTGTGCGCGGGCGGGCGCGGCCCCGCGGAACCTGGGAATCGGTAGCGCGGCTGGGTCTCGTTAGGGCCGGCCTGGGTCCCTGACAGTTTGAGACGTGGGCTCTAGATCTGAATTAGGACTTAAATTACACTTCGAATTTAAAGTTTGTTACACGCTCCTCCTTCTCGCCTCGTTGTTGGTTGGGTTCATTAACAAGTTAAATAATCGTACCTAATTCAAACGGATCGCTTTGCATTTGACGCGAATGGAATGACACAGAATCACGCTTCCGGAGAACGTCCCGGCCGGGACGGTTTCGAGAGGCCCCCGCTGCGTGCTTCCTCTGCTCCGCTTTCCGTCGCCCCTCCTCCAAATAAATAAATAAATAAATGGTTTGATAAACCTGTAAAAACTTTTCATCCCAGAGAAAATGTGACTAAAGATGGCAGTGGAAATACAGGAGCAGCAATGTGACCAATGGCCGAATGGGTTAATGATACATCCCAGAAAATTGCCGACCAGTGAAATTGGAAGTGGAGCTTTGCAAACAGTTCTGTGCGGTGTTGCTCCAGATTACGTTCCCACGTCCTATAAATCAGTAGGAAGACTTTCCGTGACATTTTAGTTATCTCTAATCAAGGACACAGGCACTACATAAAGACTTCAGCGATGGCATTCACCTCACGTAGCAGTTCCATTCTTCATTTAAAATCCTGAAAGTTGGACTGCGCTTATTTTTATTTTTTAGTATTGTAAAACTGTGAATGTTTGTATTGTACATTCTACACAATAGATGGTTTCCCAGAGGATGACCTAAGTTGCAAATAGCGTGTTTCGGTGGCAATTACAGGCCACTGTTCTAAACAATTAAAACAAGCACTTTCTCGCAACATTTCCAGCTTGGCAAGAGTAAGAAAATTTTCTCCCTGCACAGCTTCACTGCGCATTTGTAATCCTCATAAGTTGCTTGCCTCCTCTTCTAAAGACCGTAAACTTTCCTTTTGTTCCTGAGTTCCAGGCAGACTGGTCTCCTTCCCCATCAGTTCATCTTCTGTGACTTCGGGATGGTCCGCTCCTGCACCTTTAAAATTACTTCCTTAAAGTATTCCCAGCCTTCCTGGGACCCACGCCCTCCAGAACAGTCCCAAGGGACTCTGTCAACCATGGTCCGAAAGAGACCGAAGTCTGCCCTCAACCCATCAAGTTTGGGACTCAGAAGCTTAATGGAAATGTTGCAAGCAGCAGATCTGAGTAATAGTTAAAATTATATGAAGATAGTAAACTGTGACCAAATTATTAGAAAACACAGCAAAATGTATAACACCATTTGCAACTAAAAATTGTATCTCTTCTACTTATAGATTGTAGAGCTGTGGGATCCTGCCTACTGCCAAAGCCTTTGTGTGTGAATACGTGAAACTGGCCACTTGTAAGCTGGTCTCCGTCAGCAGCGAGCCGGCCGTGGCTGCCACGATAGGATGAGAAGGCTTTGTTTCAAAGAGGACAATGCAAGCCGTCATGCACATGTTAGGAGCAAGTGCTCTGTCCATAAAAATTTGGAGAGTGATCTCCCTTATCTAGAGAAGGAAGGTACAACATGTGAATACCTCACAGTTCCTCAGGAAGAAGTGTTTCCTAAACTGTGCATGTCTGATCTGCAGCAAATGGTGAACAAAACCCTAAACAAAGCATTGAGCACAGAGCCCTTCACTGAAAATGAAGATAGTGCTGGATGCGAAACGAACAGGGCTGTAAGAAAGAGCCATTAGCAACAGGCAGAGTGTTATGGTGACTGAAGCAACCCCCTTCCCAGGATGTCGACATAGATGGGTTAATGTCAGTGATTTGCAATGTGGGAATGAGGAAAACTGATTACTACAAAATTTGCCCGGAATTCCTACCATCACCCAATGGCTTTATTAACCCTGCATCACTAAGGCAGCCCAAATTGCACCCTCAAAGGTAATCACTTAAATAATAATTTCAGTTATTTTGCAGGGTCTCTTCTGGCTATTTTCCTCAAGGCTAGCGTAGCATCAGTATGAATTCTGCTCGGTAATGCCACGGCAGCAAGTGAAAACATTGGCAACAACTTCAGGATGCGTTTGATGCTGGCTGGCTCTCCTGCATTGCCTATAGCTTTAAGGGCCAAGGCCATGTCTTCAATATGGCTTCTGCTGGGAGCCTCAGCAATGATGTCATGGAGTGGCCGAGGTCAGAGCAGGCTGTTGTTAATCACATCAGGCAGCAATCCTGTAATAATGCATAAAAATACACATTGCCATAGCAAGCAAAATGACCTCTGGTGCAAAACCCTGACTAAAGCTGCTCAGATTTTACTCCCAGAAAAAATCACTGCTACAAGTGAGGCACATAAACACCTCACTGCCAAACTGTCAGCGTTACGAGAGGCAACTTAGAGGCATTTTAAAAATTTAGTCACCCCTAAGGAAATAATAAGAGATGAGCATCACCTACCTGAAGAAGTTCATTATGACAAAATGAAGGCTGAGCACAGTATTTATTTACCAAGCTACCGTATCCCCGGTAAACAAGTACTCGCAGCATTGGTGCTTTCTGAATTTGGGGACAGGTCAGAAAAGTCATAGAATCATAGAATCATAGAATTGCTCAGGTTGGAAAAGATCTCAAAGATCATCGAGTCCATCCACAACCTAACCATCCTACCCTAACTAACAACCCTCCTCTAAATCATGTCCCTGAGCACCACATCCAAATGGTTCTAAATACATCTGGGGATGGTGACTCAACCACCTCCTTGGGGAGCCTATTCCAGTGCTTAACGACCCTTTCCGTAAAGAAGCGTTTCCTGATATCCAACCTAAACCTCCCCTGGCACAACTTAAGGCCATTTCCCCTCGTCCTGTCACCTGTCACGAGTGAGAAGAGACCAGCCCCGCTCTCACTGTAAGCACCTTTCAGATATTGGAAGAGAGCAATAAGGTCTCCCCTCAGCCTCCTTTTCCCCAGACTGAACAGCCACAGTTCCTTCAGTCACTCCTTGTAGGGCATATTCTCCAAGCCCTTCGCAAGCCTTGTAGCCCTTCTTTGGACCTGCTCCAGCACCTTCATGTCCTTTCTGTACAGAGGTGCCCAAAACTGAACACAGTACTCGAGGTGAGGCCTCAACAATGCCGAGTACAGGGGCAGGATTACTTCCCTAGTCCTGCTCACCAAGGGCCAGATGTAGGCCATGCCTGTGCAGTGCACCATGCTGTCCTGGCATGTCCTGCAATGATACACCATCCTGGTTCTCATCTTCAGCCTTCATGACAAAGAGATGAGGGAATATTCACTGAGAGACAGTTGTTTTACAAACACATGGAGTGAGATATCACTAATATCTTTTGGTTTGATTTCTATAATATAATTTCCTAGGTCAGAGACTGGTGCTTGGCTAGTCTTCTCTATCTGGCTCTGGAGAAGGACTCAAGTAGTCCGCTCAAGAATTGCAGCATACACGAATCACCTCAGTGATGAAGATCCATTTGTTGCAATTCATGCTGATGCCGAGTTATAGCTTCATTTGGAATTTTTTCCCTGTTGTTGCTGTGTATGTATACTGTTCGTGCCAGGTTTGATTCTCTGATGTTGAGTGATTCTCCGTAGCCATTGAAAATAAATGTCAACGGAATTGAAGACCAAAGATTTTCACCACTTGGAATATTGGATCGTAGCATTATTGCATCATAACTAGCAGCACCACCATCGGTAGGTTTTAAGGCAATACGGCAGTTTTTCTGAAATCACAGAATCGCAAGAGTAAAGAAGGAATTGGAGAAAGAAATCCAGGTACGTGTTGAATTTAAAATGTTGTATTTCCAAGACTGAGACATTGTGTGGAACAGGCACTTGGCTGTAGTCAGCCAGAAGCGTCGCGTAATGTGCTGTCAGCAATGAGCAATAAGACGATGCGGTAAGAATGCTGGAGATAGATTTTGGTCAAGCCACATTTGCATGTCCAGCAGACGACGTGGTGTTTCTTGCTCAGAGGAAAACAGTTGTCTTAGTCTTGTTAGCTAAGTAATTGAACCAAAAGGCATAGGGTCACTGTCTCCAGAGTACATTCTCTAGCAAATGAATAACCTTTAGGTAAGCGTTCTCCAGAAACCATGCCTTGCTACCCTGATTTTCAGAAGTGTGACTTTTGGAGTGAATTTCAGGTTAGTAGATGAAGGTGAGCTATGCCAGTCCAAGCCTGGGGTGGTTTGGTTCGCTGTCAGTTTATGCCTTTAAGAAAACAAAACCATAGTTGATCCACCAGGTGGCAGGAACCTCAGATGCTTGCTGGAAGCTACTTTTAATGCTGACTGTTTCAAAGGTTTCTACTTAAGCAGACTGAAGTTGTGTAGTATACTGAAGGAGCAAATTTTACTTGTATTTCACTGGTGAATACAGCCCTAAGTTTTCTATCCTTACATCACACAAAATAAACACTGCCCTCCATCATAATGAAAATTTGGATTCTGAAGTGATCACGGGCAATGACACACCCCTCTGTGTATTCTGCCAGTTTTGACTGCCTTTTATTTATGGAATTCTCAGGCCAGTATCTGCCATTTCAACCATTTTACTGCAATAAGTAGCGTGGTTAGAGCTTGCAATGGCTTTAAAGTTGTACATTAGTCCAGAAAGTAGACACCAACAATCCTTTTCAAAGGGGCATGGAGTTAAATCCAGCTGGCGACCAGCACGAGTGGTGCTCTCCAGGGGTGGGTCGATGCTGGGGCCTGTTTTCTTCAATATCTTTATTGATGACCTGGATCAGGGCATTGAGTGCACCCTCGGTGAGTTTGCAGATGGCACCAAGTTGGCTGGAAGTGTCGATTTGCCTGGGGGTAGCAAGGCCCTACAGAGGGATCTGGACAGGCTGGATAGCTGGGCTGAAGCCAGTGGGATGAGGTTCAACAAGACCAAATGCCGAGTCCTGCACTTTGGCCGCAACAACCCCAGGCAACGCTACAGGCTTGGGGCAGAGTGGCTGGAAGACTGTGTAGAGGAAACGGATCTGGGGGTTTTGGTTGACGCTTGGCTGAACATGAGCCAGCAGTGTGCCCAAGTGTCCAAGAAGGCCAATGGCATCCTGGCAACAGTGTTGCCAGCAGGAACAGGGAAGTAATTGTCCCCCTGTACTCAGCTCTGGTGAGGCTGCACCTCGAGCACTGTGTCCAGTTTTGGGCCCCTCACTGCAAGAAAGACATCGAGGCCCTGGAGCGTGTTCAGAGAAGGGCAACAAAGCTGGTGAGGGATCTGGAGCACAGGCCTTATGAGGAGCGGCTGAAGGAGCTGGGATTGTTCAGTCTGGAGAAAAGGAGGTTCAGGGAAGACGTTATTGCTCTCTATAACTACCTGAAGGGAGGTTGTAGTGAGCTGGGCGTCAGCCTCTTCTCTCGCGTGACTGGTGATAGGACAAGAGGGAATGGCTTCAAGCTGCTCCAGGGGAGATTCTGGCTGGACGCTAGGGAGTACTACTTCTCTGAAAGGGTGGTCAGGCATGGAATGGGCTGTCCAGGGAGGTGCTGGAGTCACTGACCCTGGAGGTGTTCAAGGAATGTTTGGACATTGTGTTGAGGGACATGGTTTAGTGAGAACTATTGGTGATGGGTGGATGGTTGGACTGGATGATCCTATGGGTCTTTTCCAACCTCGGTGATTCTGTGATTCTATGATCCTATGATCCTTGAGACACAGTTGCATGTAACAGAAGTATTACTAATTAATGGTATGAGTCAAGTGTGTGAGTGTTACTAGCAGGCAAAGAGACTGAAAAAAAAAGAGTGAAAAAGTAAGAGTGAGTGTTGTAGAATATTTGGATGACAAGGGATATAATTTGCTATGACTGAGTAATCCAGGCTGCAGCGGTCGGCAACCTTGGAGTATTCGTGAAGGGGGGTAGATAACAGGGAGCTGGCAACCGACAGTGAGAAAGTTTCTGATATTTATAATTGTTTTTCTCTATGTACCAATCATAGAATTGTACTCGCCCCTGCATTCGCTAGATAACAATGTAATTTTTTAGCCCATTATATAAGCTGTATACTGTGTGTGTATTTTTAGCCCACTGCTTTCTCTATATAAGTGTGGATTTTCTGAATAAAGGTGAGCATGATGATTTAATCATATTGATACATGTCATGACTCCAGAACCTTTCTCCTTGTCAAGTGAGCAGCTGGTTGGTCTACCCCTGCTAGGCACATGGATGATGAGAAACTACTGTGTGGGTGATTAAGAGTAGGGGACACAAAATTTCCTCTGTCTGGCCTCCACTGGCCAGCAGCACACCAGAGCTGTTGGTCTGGGAAAGGCTGTGCAGGGGAGATCTGTTTGGAAGCAAGAGTAGATGCTGCAGGTCAAGTAAAAGGAGAGGAGCAGACTTGATGTCCACCCAAAGGGAACCAAGAGGAAAGAAAGCAAGGGCACGGTGTTATTTCCTTTTACAGTGCCCTGTGTCGATCAAGGTAAAAGCTTATAGTATGTAAAGCTATTTCAAGTAGCTTTTGGCAGGGAAGATTTTACAAGAATTTTGAGGACTTTCTCCACTCCTTCCCTGCGTGTAAAGGTTACTAACGTGGCTGCAGTGGGCAAAAGAAATAATGTTCTCAAGGCTTTTAGCTGGCTCTTTGCTTAGTGCTGGATTCCTACTTCTCAGCTCAGTGGGAGTTGGCTAAATGGATCACCTTCCTTATATTTTTAAACAGTCCTGCTGGAAGCAGATGCCCACAAGCTCAGATCTTGTCCTGTCTCACCACCCGGTGGAAGCAAGCAGCAGCACAGCCTGCCTCCTTCTGCACAGCTGAGAAGGGTCAAGACACAGGCATTGCCCCTTTCCTTCTTTTCTCCTGTGCTAGTACTAGGGCTAAACATCTTGGTTGCCTACTAATGTATGTATATGTGCACGGGTGGCAACTGAAATCTTATATCCAGTACACCGCGGATAGGACCTGTCTCATTCTCTTGTCACAGGAGAACCGGGCTGGCAGCACCTACCAAATTACCTGCATGCTAAGCCCCTTCTCGTTTCCCTCATTTGCCAGGCTCCCACCCCCACCTGCCCAGCTGTTGTCTTTCCCTCCACCAATTCACACAGAGGAAAAGGCACCATAGCAAGGGTCCCGTCTGTACCACCCAACCGCTCCCACTCAGGACGCAGCATGCGGAGATGGGCTGTGAGGAGGAACATGTTCCTATCCAAGAACTTCTGCCTCGGCTTTGTTTACCACCCCGCTGCAGGACTTGCTTTTATTTNATAACAGGCTCCTCCCTCACACCCCCAAGGAAGGGTGCCAATAAAGGGCCACTCACAAGCATGACAAAACCCACCCCCACCCAAAAAAAATAATCTCTTTGAGATTGTGCAAACCTCAGCCACCAGCACCCAAACAGTGGCAGGACAACCTGCCACACCATCTCACAAATTAAATTAGAACCCAACTTGTACAACCACAACAAAAGAGGCAAATAACAAACCATTACCAAATCCTATCACTAAAACAAAGCAGCACACATCATAATTCATCTGCCTCCACACAAGCCACCTTAACCTCAAAGGCAAATAAACCAACCAACATACTATTACCATCCCAGAAAAGGGATGATACAGAAGACACCTAAGGCAAATCAACCAAGCTGACACACCATTAGAATCCATCACAGCCCCTCTCTACCCCCACAGAAGCCACAACACTTACAACCACCTCACAGAAAACAAAATAAAAAGGGCTCCAGCACTCCACAAGACCCCAACAAATACTGAACATACACCAGCCTGGAGGGACTGGGAAGTCAGTCACAGCCAAGGAAATGCCTATAGGTCAACACCCCATGCCTACCCCTCAGGTCAGCTCTGCCACCTCCTCTACTGCCTTCAGAAGAGAACAGCTCCCAGTCAAGGATGTTGACCTTCCTCTCAGAAGACCAGCTGAACCAGGACCTGAGGAAAGAGAACAGCTCACCAAGGCAGACAACATACCACCCAACTACAGCAAATAGGACCACAATCCCAAAGCACTGCACAGAAGGGCTGCTGGAGCCCCATCACAAGGAGCACTTACCTCTCACTCCATCAATTCCACACCTTCAGAAAGGAAATGAAAGCACAATGAAGCCTCACCTCAAGGGAGGCATACCACACACTGTCACCCCCAAACAGAAGGGGTTTAAATCTACTGGCACCCAATCCTAGCCATAAACTCCATCCCAGGAGCAGCATGTACCAGTCAGGGACAAAAGGACACAAGGCACCAGGATCCTCACTCTGGCCCTGAACCTGCAGGAAGAGGGCAAAGGAACCACTGGGGCAGGTGGCCCTCAGGTTTGAGGGCACCACCGATGAAACCACTCTCATAATTCAGGCCAATCCTCACTACTGAAGGCTCCACCACAGCCCTCATCCTGCAGGGAGATGGGAATCACAGAGCTGTAGGAATAGGAAAGGCCCACTCCCTTGTTAAAGCAGCTTACCTACAGCACATCACCCAGGAAAGCATTCAGACACAGCCCAAATATCCCTAGAGACAGAGACTCAGCAACCTTTTCTATCCCTCTCACAGGGAAGAGATTCCTTCTGACTGCATAAAACTTCTTGTGTTCAAGTCTATCAACATTGCCCCCTCTCTACTGCTGCACACCTCCCAGTCAGCATCCAAAAAAGCCCACCCCCAACTGCACTTCAGATATTTGCAAACTGCAGTAATGATGTTCCACCCCNAAAAAAAAAAAAAAAAAAAAAAAAAAGCCATTTGCAGCCAAGAGTATAAAAGGGAAAACTCCAAGAGCATGAGTGTAAGGACAGAGCCACTGGAAAACAATGCCCTCTGCTAAGATATTCCCTCCTAGGAGGCAGCCTGCGCCTGCCTCTTTTATCCCAGTGTGGGGTGTTCCCTATAATCACCTGTAACTAATGATGTGAGACAGGCTGTCAGTTCGGAGATGGGGGTGTTTAAACATATAAACGCTAGTCAGGCTTTCCTGCCAATGTGGTGAGGTAGGACAGATCAGGTCCCAGGGATCTTTTGTGTCAAGGTACATCAGGTGATGTAAAAGGGAAGGGACGACACTTCTCCCTCATTACCCTGCTCACATATGCACCAACACTGCTCATTGTGCTCCATATTTTTCCCTTTCCAAAACAAGCAGAAGCTTCCTTCATGTACAATCTACTTTTATATTATAGGTCTGGGCTTCCTTCCCTCCTGCTTCCAGTCTAGTACCTGCTGGTGGGCTGTCCGTAGACCAGCCATTTTGCTCCTCTCTGTGCAGGATTAATCAGTGTTTATGGCAACTATTTCTGGGAGAGCTCTTAGAGCATGGGTGAGTCCTTCTTGTCTTTCACGCTTTCTGGGAGCTCTGTGGTGTCTGTGATGATGCTGCTCACTCCTGGAGGACTGCGGGTAGCCGGAGAGACCAGATTTGTGGGATCCAAAGGTAAGGGCAAGATGAAGGCAGCAGGTTTCTCTGCAGCAAGGGAGTGCAGTGCATGAAGGTAACGGAGCTGAGCAGCAGCAGGGGCACTGGACAGGATCTCAGCTGCCATCCGCAGGGACTCAGAAGCAGCCTTCTCTCCCTCAGCAGCAATCACCTACCAAGGAGGAGAATAAAGATTTTTGTGAGGCAGGGAGTAAGGGGCATAGGTTATTTATTACAGAGGGAGGTTGCCACCATGAACTTTCCGGGGCCCCTGTGATTTTAACATTCCTGCTGTCCTGGTCGTGGCACGTACTAGACCTCATGTCTAACTTGTTTTAACTAAAGCTACATGTACTTTGGGTGCTACTTGTTCCATCAGAGCTTACAACTGGGCATACGCATGCTGCGAAAGCATGTGAGAGGGCAGTCCACGGGCTAAGCTTGTGGGAAGAGTACTGGACACAAATCCACAAATCCTACCTAGGCTCAGCGTAAGGTATGGAAGACAGTTCAGGGTAAGGAAGGTGTGGGGTACGTGACAGTGGTGGCAGCCTAGCTCCACCCTCCTGGCTGGGTCTCTAAGCAAGAGTGAAACACTGAGAAGGGAAAGGTTATCACAGGCATTGTGGGTCAGGGATGACACCAGACCTCTTATGTGCCTTTCTGACCTGTGCATAGGCACCAGATCTGGGATTCCACTGGGCTGGCCCATGCTTTTACTGCAGCTCACTTTGCTTGACACAGTTCTTGAACAGGATCTGAAGATCTTGAACAGATCTTCCCAGAGCTGTACCCTAGCGTGGTATGTTCTGAGGACCTCAAACCAGGGTGGGGGAAGGAAAGAGGGATGCTTTGGAAGGAGATGGGAGGTCTTCAGTGTTGGCATACCCGCACTTTGGCCTGCCTCTGGGCTTCTGCTTCCACGGCCAAGGACTGCTGGACTTCAGCAGGCAGCTGCACGTTGTTGCTGTGGTAGTGAAGGATAAGGATTAGTAGGGCTCTAGGCTCATCTGACAGCCCCTCTAGGACTTAGAATGGGCTCATATACTGGCCTCTACAGAGATGTTCACAAACATCCTTTGTTCTCTGTGTCCCTCTATGGATGACTCCCTTTAGCATTCTACCTCTATTGCCATCTTTCTTTTCCAGCCTGGTTTTGTACAGATCCAAGCTGGAATCATTAGACAATAATTCTATTGATAACTAGATCATTAGTGATGTACATGATCACTAGGCAGCAGAGAGGCCTTTTCTATTTGTGCCTCTGAGGCTAAGTTTAGGCTTATGAAGTCTGTGAGATATCAGAGGATCCACTGGGAGACTGCTCTCAAGACAGCCACAGGAATTTCCTTCTCTTTACAGATTTGCTTCTCTGCTGCCTGGCTCTCTCTTCCATGGCCCTCTATGTGATGAGAGAGTCCCACCTTTCTCTACAGGCTTCTGAGAGTTGAGCCCAACCACTGTTAAGACCCTGAGGCCTTTGATCTAGAGTGGGACACAGTGGGCTCACTGCCTGCTGTGACTCTCAGGCTAACAGAATTGAGTACAAACTCTGCCTGCAAAAGAGTTGATGAGATCCCAGCTGAGGAATTCTGCATTTGGCTGTCAGTGCAGGAGCAAGTACCATCTTTGCACATGAAAGTTTTATGTGAGACAGAGGTTTGAAAGCGGCTGTGAAAACAAGGAGGTGAGAGCTGCAGAATAGCTGCAGGGAGAGAGCCAGGGGCAAAGAAGAAACGCGAGCAAGGCAGAATGGATACTTGCAAAAGGGCAAGGAAGTCTCCGCTACCAGCACTTCCTACCTACATTTCTGTTCTCTCCACTTTGATCCCCCAGCAGCCTGTGACTGCATCCAAAGCTACCTGTCAAGAGGAAGATATTTTAGAGCACAAGGAGAACACAAGCCCTTGTCCAGGCCCCTCAGAGGGACTTAGACAGTCCAAGAACACTAATTCAAGGCAGTAAGGCAGATTTATTATATATTGTGTGTGGAGTCTCAGAAATAAAAATTATACCCCTCACTTCTGATTTGTATTTGCCCTGAGGGTTTAGTATGATTTAGCTAGTCCATACTGGTTTGACTGTAGAACCAATCCAAATCCATAGGAAACATTCAGTTCCTGAGTGGTATAATCATGTTTACATATTGTGGCCACAGAGAGCTGCTGCTGAAGATCCCGTGTATTCAGGGTTTATGGCATCTCTCTCACACTGCAGAAAACCATTCTCATGAGAAAGTCCTCTCTGGAATAAGCGTGGAACCTGAGGTACTACAGAGCACTGATGAAAATGATTTAAGGGGTTCCTTCATGCCTCTCACATCACAATGTTTGCTACTACCCTCGTATGCTTGTGAGACCCACACTGTAAATCCTTCCCCTAAAATGATTTAAAAAAAGAGAAAAATCTCCCATTTTCCTATGAAGGAGACACATGTTGTTATTACGCTCTTTTGCAAAATACTGTCTGTGATTTAGGACTGACTATCTTCCAAGCTTGTCAGCATAGCCCTAATTCCCCGCTTGCTCCACCCTCTCCCCAGCTGCAGAAGCACCTTTATCTCCTGGCTGATGCTCTTTCTTTCCAACAGAAGTTCAGAGAAGGCTCGATGTGCCAGGAGGCGCTTTGTGGTGGTCTGCACCAGCAGCTGGATGGCACTGGAGATGCTGGTGAGGGTGGTGAGGAGAAGAGAGGCATTCTCCAAACGGTAATAGCAGACAGCATCAATCTCCAGTGTAACCATGTCTTTAGTCACCACCTAAGCAGAAGACATTAGGGGAGACTGATCTGGTTCTGACAACTTTAAGGTAGAACAGAAAAGTACACAGCTCTTGGAAAGAGGAAGACTAGCTAGATGGCTACGTCTTTGTAGTTACTGCCTCTGCCACTCTCTGACCTTAGGGAAACTGCATAACCTCTGGATCTCAGTTCCCTGGTATAGCATCATTGTGCCTGTCTCCTCAGTTTGGTTGCTGGGCTAGAGACTGCTAGCAGTTGAACATCCTAATGCGTCTCTCTGCCCACTGCTGCTTGGCCCATTCCTGTTGTCTGCTATGTGCTCAGTGTTGCTGAGTACCATCCCTAGAGAGATTTGCTTTACACCACGGGAGGGAGCCTGGTGATGGCACTAGATAAAGGCAGTGGTACAGACAACATGTCTCAGAAGGAACACAGGGACTTTTGGGAGGTTTGACCTGTGGGACTGTGGCTAGGAAGGGTGCCAGTTTCAGAGTTAGCAGTGAGGTCTCAGCCCTTTCCCTGACTTGTATAAGAGCAGAATAGCCACACTTAGAGACACCATTGTAAGATCTTAGTCTGCATTCCTGTCCCCACTGTGTGTACCCCTCAGTGTGATGGGTAAAAACTGCTCCAATATCCATGGCCCTGCCACTTCCTATTGGTTACCACTAAAGCTTGTCAAATTGAATAGGATTAAAAGCAATGGTTTTAAAATGGCAGGGAGGTAAAGGACATTCCTCATACGTTCACAGGAATCCAGTAGCTAAGGCTTTGCAGAGATGGCTTGATGTAAGATCTGCAGTGAGATCCTAAGAACTGGCAACGTTTAATAGTATCTTGTGGCCAGTGGAGTGACATGGAACCAGAATCACTATCTTAAGCATAAGCTGCTTTTTTAACATCAATGCAAAATCAGAGCTGTCATCAAGCACAACATGACCGGATAAAGAGACCCAGGAATTAATATAAAGAAGGGATGGTAGCCATACCTGGTGGAAGGGGATCTCTAGGGTTTTGAGGCGGAGGTCCACTTTGTGATATGTGTCCAGGCAGGGAAGGAAAAAGAAAAGACCTGCAGGAGGAAAAGAAAGTCTTTTGGTGATCATCAAAACCACAGAAATTGCTTCTTCAGCTCTAGGGAGCAGCAGAGGGGATGGTGTACAGAACTATGAAGGAACAGCAATATATAGGTTCAAATTGTGAGTCTGCTTCTATATTGGGAAAAGCCATTGGAAGCTACTGGACCTAAGAAGACATTGTGTCTCCTGGTTAACTGTACCTGCCTGGAGGGCACCAGAACAAGAGCTTTGGTAGAGCATGATGAAGAGGAACAATATGGCTGGGGAGAACTCAGTAAGCATCTTACCAGGCCCTCTGGCCCTGCCAGGAAGGAGATGCCCCAGCCGGAAAACAATGGCTCTCTCATACTCCCGCACTACCTGCAGAAGGAAGCAAAAGGTAGGCTGGAGTGGAAGGCATAGGACTGGGAAAAAAGCCTCACTGGGCTGTGCATAGGAAGACCTCTGTTCTGGTAAACCCCTTTGAAAGAAGGATTTCAGCAGATCAGAGGTAGCAGAGTCAACTGTTCCTAAGCCTCTTTACTCCAGAAGAAAACCTGACCCAAAACTGATGGCTGGCTTGCGTATAAGCAGCCTGTGATTTGGTGAGAGCAGCCCGTGCTAGAGATGCTCAGTGTTTCCCAGGATGAGGCCAGTATTCTGCTTTATTATAGTTTGGCTGAATTTGAACACCTTGAGCTTAATCTATTTCCTGAGAAGCAGTAATCAAAATATGTCTACTTGTAACCATGCTACAAATCAGAGAAAACTGGAGGAAGAGGAAAAATCTGCTATTAATTGAAAGATCAACCTCCCTCTAAATTTGTAACACAAAATCTATTTAACCCTGCTGCTGCAACACAACTATCTCTGGATTGGGTGGGCTGAAGATTATGTTTAAAAGTGAACAGACCTGCAGTCTGTTTAATAACAAGAACCTAAGCCAAAGCTTTATGCTTATGACCAACATGTGCTGGTTACAGTCACATCAGACACCAAATACTAAATCTAAAGAGGCATCATATCTATTCTTACCTTCATGCAGAACCAGACAGAAATGGGGAAAGTCATTATGATGAACAGGAAAGACAATACAGTCAGAAGCCACTCACAGATGTTGAGACCGGGAGACTTCATACCTAGGGGGAAATCCAACATGACTGTGTTAGAGTAGGAAAGCTCCCAAAATACGGATGGCCTGGTGACTGCCTACACAGGTCAGCTTCTGTTGGTCCTCTGCCTAGACTTGGTGTTTGCCTATTCAGTGCTCTCTCAAGCTATGTTTAAAGAACAGTCCCTTCCCTAAGTGGCCAAGAGTTGCCAGGACAGGCTCACAAATTTTAATTCTGCTTTTTTGGCTTCTCCACAGTAGATCTATATGACAACCAAGCAGCATTGAAAGGCTCAGAATGGGCGACTTGCTGGCTGACCCGAGATTACAGAAGTTTATCTGAAAAGATAAGCTAATGGCAAACAGAAAGACTGTAAATAAAGCATAACTTTCCATACATACAGCCTGAAGTACCCCTCTCCACTGGGGAATCTAAAAGATCTCGGGGTCTTTTGGAACAGGATTTTAGTCACATTTCAGAGAATAGAGCTGCTCCCAGAGGCTATCCAGAAGGGAGTTATGACTGTATGCCTCAAGCATTCTCCCTGCAGCACAGTTCTTAGGGCTGTGAACTGGCGTTAAAGCTAATTCTGTCTGCCTAAAGGAGGGCAAGCAAGAAAATAATGAGAAAAGAGCAGGAAAAAAAATGGGGAGTGGTGAACTGAAGCATAAATGATGCTGGGAATGTAACTGCTTGTTGCAAAGTTCATTGCTTTGCTAGACAGCACTGATCTGCCTGTACTGACTGTAGAAGCTGGCTGGAGCTTCCCATAATCTGCCCGGAGGACAGTTACACATATGTGCAAGGTGTGATAACACTCACCATGCAGAAAGCAAAGTCACAGTTTCAAAGAGCCCATGGCTTTTCTGCCCCTTCCCTTCTATAAATCATACCTTCTTCTTGATGCTCGCTGTCCAGCAACATCATTGCTTCCATTTCTTCATCAGATATCACATCATCCACGTCCACCACTGTGGATGTGTGCACCCTACCATCAGTCCCTACAGTGCTCTTAATCTCCTTTGTTTTCTCCTGCCTTATATCTCCTTTTTCTTTGCTGGCTTCTTTGCTTCTCTCCTTCTTCTCCTGTTTCCTCTGCGTAGCTGGAGACTCTCTCTTTCTCCTATGGGACTCCCTGGAAGAGCTTCGAGATCTCTTATCCATCCTCATCTGATTCTCTGCACCTAGGAGAATACAGCTTCCTGTGGGAGTGGGATGAATCCGTGCTTGAATTTATTGCTGCAGGAAGAAAATCCAGGCAGGGGAGGAGAGAAGAGGAGGTGTCAGATCAAGGAGGCTTGTTCAAGTTTATCACAAGCTTTTCAGACGTAATGGACAGTGAAGTGAGCAAGCTGTTTCCCTCCTGCTCTGCTCTCATCTCACACAGCTGTTGAGATGAATGTTAGACCTGAACAGGGTGAACTCCAGGAAGACATTCTGTTTGTACCTTCCTGCCCTTGGAAATCAAATGCAATCAAAAGCACTCTGATGATTGTTAATAGATGGTTTCCGCAAAGCTGTTGAAAAACAACGTAAAACTAACTAGCAGACACTTGGCTCTCAAAACCCCAAATGGTGTGAGTGTCCAGCACAATAAATTCCCAGTTCAGTTCCTGAGTGTGATGAGCATGGGGGTCATTGCAAGTACAGAGCTATTGAATTTATCTCTAAATTGCCAGTAGAGTTTGTGTGTAAAATGCCTTCATAATTTTGCTCAGCAAAAGTGAGGCAGCACAAACGTGGGAGCTTTTTACCAGAGAAAGAGCTGCCATACTGCACAGACCATGGTGCTGTCTGTGGAAACCTTTGCAAGGAGTGCCACAGATCACGCTGTGTCACTATCTGTCTGAAAGAAATCAATACCTGACTGGAAATCACACTAACGAGGCTCAAACATGCAAGCTGTGACAACCCTGTCGTTGGGCAGTGCTGAGCTCAGGGTTTCCCACTCAGCCTCTGGCAGATGTGCCATGTGGAGGAGCTGCTGGAGGGAGCGGAGGAGGCAGCCAGGGAGGTGCTGATCTTGTTTTCTTAAGGATTCCTGTTTTATTACAGTAGAAGCAGGGGGGGCATGTGTCCCAGCTTGCTGCTTTCTCTGCTCTGCTTGCTGCAGTGATGAATGTAGGCGAGAAAAGCTGGATGGAAGTCGGTAGGAAAACAGCTACTGTAACCCACTTTATGACACTTACGGCACTGCACTGTAGGCTTTCCTCTCAGATGGGACAAAAATACGCAGGATCACCCTGAGTAATACTGGCATTTGGGTTTACATATTGCCTTCAAGAAAAGGGAACTTTTTTGCAGGTGGGTCTGACTTTTCCTGTCAGAAGGGAAGCACACCTGCTCCGCCAGGTGAAGGCTGAGGGAGTAGCTCCCTGCCTGCCCGAGGGCCGGTCCCACAGAGCAGTTAGGGTAGCGGGAGTCCCCTCAGCTGCTGGAGGAGCCCACAGGGCAGCGGGAGCGCTGCGTGGATACCGAAACGCTGCGAAGAACAACGCCCGGCGCCGCACCTCAGCCCGGCAGGCGGCTCCGCCCTCGCGCCCCGAAACGATGGGAAGCGAGCGCGCAGGCGCAGTGAGGCCACGTGAGGACGGGCGCGGCGCGGCCGTGGCGTTGGAGAGGTGCGGTCGCGGCTGGATAATGGGGCCGGGGATGTCGAGCATGCTCTTCTGGCTTTCAGTCGTGAGGTGGTAAAAAGTCTTTCGCAGCTCTGGTGTGAGATGTGTTCTGCTTGTTTTTGTCTCTCCTAGAGTGCAGACATGTCGCAGCAGGCACAGCTCATGGAGCTGCTGAAGAAGGAGGTGAGGTCGCAGCTGCTGGCTGCCAAGGAAGGCCTCACCCCGGTGCAGCTGGAGCAGGAGTACCTGGCCATGGTCGGCAGGCCGCTGCCGCTGCGTGACCTGGGCTTCTGCTCCACCATGGAGCTGGTGGCCAGCATGCCGGGAGTGGTCCGGATCTGCCCCAACGGCAAAGGCGGGTTTCTCCTCAAAGGTGAGGCCTTCCTCCTTGCAGGTGGAGAGGGATTGCTTGGAACCAGGTGTTGGGGTGAAGTGGTGCCCCAAAGTGAGGGCTCTGTTGCAGGGAGCCCGCCCAAAGGCTGTCTCTGGCTCCCCAGTGTTGCTGGTATTTTTGGCACTTCCTTTCTGTTTTAGCTGTTTCCTGTTGTTTGGCTAAGTGGCAGAGTACAGAAAGGCAGTGGGTGAAGAAGGTGAGTGAAGATCAGTATCGGTGCTACTTTGGAGCTACTGGGGTGTGTGTGATGACCTCCAGAGAGGTCCTCTACACCAATTTTTGGTGTGATTCTGACCTGTTGTTTTTGCTTGAGTATTGGGATTGAGGGTGAACCTGGAGAACAGGTGCACAAACACGGCCCTTTTTTGAGTGTTGTTGGCAGCTTCTTTTTGTTCTGTGAAGCTTAGGTGGTTGTTGGATTTTGGTGTTTGGGGTTTTTTTTCATAGCCGCTTTCAGACAAGACTCAGTTAATCAACATCCTGATGCTCTTAAGCTGTGTTGAGATTGTACTGTAATTCTGGCTGAAAGAAGCAGTGAACCGTTTACTGTTTCCCAACAAAACCCACAGCAGCTGGCTTTCTTCTTCTGATGTAGCATGCGTTTGACCAGCCTTCCTCTCCTATCTGGGTTTATAGGGATGAGGGTGCAGACTAGCTGTTAAATTTGATTCCATCCATTTTGCAGAGGGAAAGGAAAAGTGTTTGCTGTACTAAAATCCAGACATGGTCTAGTGGGATTGCTGTTAGAAGAGACACTTGTCTAAAAAGGGAAATGGGAAAAGTGGAAAGAACAGCTTTGCCTACGTAGAGCTTTTAATGGTTTACTGTTCCAGTCTTCTAATAACGAATAAATAGCTAACATTTTTTTCCTATTGTAGCTGTTGCCGATGAGACCACCAAAGATATTTCCAAACTGATTTCCAGACAGAAGACAAGTGGTAAAGCACGGAGTGTTGCTAGGAAGGAAAGAGCTGCTTTTCTCTCTCAGAATCAGCGGGTTTTGCCTCCAAAGGGCAAGACTCGTGTCCTTCCAGCAGTAGTGAAGAGGGAGCTGCAAGATCTCTTGAGTTCCTCGCCACTTCTGCTCTTGGATTTCAATGATGCATACTACACACGCTTTAAGCGGACGTTCCAGTACACGCAGTATGGATTTTTCTCCATATTGGAAGTCTTTGAGAGCATGTCTGATATAATTGTTGTTAAGGAGACAAGAGAAGGTTCCTTAGTAACCCTGAAGAAGAGCTCATCAAGTGAGATAGAGGAGGAAAAGATGCCACAGGGTAAGGCTGTGTATTAGTTAGCTGGAAGCACGTAGGTATCCTAAGCATTGTGGACAAGCAGCCGTGTTTCTGGTAGATGTTGCTGTGTTTTCAGTTGCTGTAATAGTCCCTGTTCCCTTCTCATTTAACAAAGAAGGCCTGTGTCGTGCTGCAGAAATAGTTATAAGGAGTTGTCTCAGTAGCAGAGAGTTTAACTGGAGCTTTTCTACTAGTTGCCACTGGTTTTTGGTGGCAGGTGAAAGAAAGGATCTACCTTCCAAATATGGGCTTTCTGAACCTGTGTGGAGGACTAGAAATGCTAATCGTTGCAGGCAGCAGATAACAAAAGTATAAGGATCTCTTGAATGCCCTGCTCCACGAGTCATTAGAGCCCTTCCAACACACTCCTTGAGACTGGAAATTTAGTAATACTACACTAAAAGATTAAGCTGTAATCTTCCACAGAATAGACTGTGTGTGTACTCACTGTTCCCATAACAGCTATGGCAGAAAATAGGAACCCTGCAGGTACTGTGTCCAGACTTGTCTGGGTAGAATTCATTTATGAAGGATGCCTCTCTAGCGAAAGTTTGTGAATGTGGTAATTGAATGCTACAAGAGATTGGAAAAATGCTACCAGTGCTTTCATTTTTCAAGTGTTTTCTCTCTCTGTTTAATATGTAACTCTGCATCAGTCCAAGAAAGAATAACAGCCAAGTTATTGTCTTTGCAGTACTCACGGCTGAGCTGCCTCCTTTGGAACCAAGCTGTGAGACAGAGATCTTCCATCAGGCAGCAGAAGAGAAGTCAGAACCGGTGGATGCACAAGCAATAGGTCTGGGTGATGGCCTGAAACAGGTGAGTAGCTGGATGAGTGTTCTGTAGCTTCTTCATGGCTTAATCCCGGATTGGAGGCTCTTTTCTTACTTTTGTTACTGTTGAGGTTGTGTTGTTGATGCACTGCTGCTTAAAAAAATTTTAGTACCTGTTTTAGATAAGTCTGGAAGTGGCAAGACTCCACGCTGGTATATGGCTTCATATGCCATCCTAACCCAGATCTTTCTCTTCTCTCTTTCTGGTCTTCTGACCTGTGTTAAAGAACATCCAAGGTCAGTTAAGCATCATCTCGTTCCCTGATAGCTATGGTGATACTCTTTTGTGTATTTATTTGCTATTACATCTTAGTAATCTGAAGATGAGCTCTGTGGAATTTCCTCGGCTGTGGTAGGCAGAGTGAAGTGTCTCGTTCAGTCTGGTTAGCCAGCAGGACAAAGCTGGGTGATGGTTCTTGTGGAGGCTTTGATTCCTACAGTTTCACTTCGGTGACTAAATAATGTGGTCAGGTAGGGCACAAAAAGAATTGTCTCCTTTTTTTCCTCTTATGAAAGAAAACCAGTAATAGTTTATTCACTGTCTAAAGTTGTGGGGATTCCTAGTCTTTCTTGTTGGACTTGGAGACTTTTGAATTTGTTTGACAGTGTACTTCTAGAAGGAGATGGAGAGGAGCAGTTCGGAGGATCTCATAGGTTGGGTGAATTTGTTTGTCACCTCTGTTTTTTCTCTCTCTTTTTTCCCGCCTTCCTTTTCTCCAGAAAACCTTCCTACGTAATTCTCTCTGCCGAGCTTCCCAGGTGGCTGTGTGCAACCTGAGAACTGGAGTGCAGGAAAAGAGTCCCAGGAGTTCTTCCTGACTTTAGTGTTTTTTGCAATTAGTTTGGAAGCCTTTGACTGAGTTGGTGTATGGTAACTGCTGAGTCACGGCCTAAACCACTGATTGAGTACCTGGGGAAAAGACCTGGTCAGCCCTGGGAGCACAAGTGAAGGCAATTCACCTGTGCAACAGGAAGGGATAAAGCCTGGCTGCACCTCTCTTAGACCTCATTTGAGGGCTGAGAGCCACTGGGGAAGGATTTCTTTCTGGAAATGCCTCCTTTGTGGAGTTTTCTCCTGTGAGCCTAGATCTTCAGAGATGAGTGAGCAGTCCTTTTTGCTTCCTTTATAACACCTTTCTGTTGTGTTAGTCCCTCTGTCATCTCACCTCTTCTATCACCTTTCTATTGTATTGACCTTTCTGATTGTTACAGTTGGACTTCACATTCCTAAAGCATGCTCTCTGGCAGTCAGCCTCGAGCTTGTCAGGAAGTTTTAGATCAGTGTGATGAAGCAGCCAGAAATTCTCCTTAAATCAAGTTCAGCCTGCCTGTTGAGTCTGAAGGGCAAAAAAGAGGACTGTGATAGCCCTGACCTGAGGTTTTTGTGCTTTCATATCACAATGGGAACCTGTTTAAAGACTTACCCTGCTCAGGTCATTAAAGGTGTTTGTTCAACTTGTGCTCCCCATGAGACATTAAGTTTGCTCTTCTGCTTTAAAAAAGCCAGAAAGGGGAGGAAAGCTAGTTGGAATGTGGGATATGCAGTGAATGCTTGTTCATCAGGATGCTGCAAGGTAGAAGGGAAAGAAGTGACCTGATCCCTCCCTGCTATAAGGTATCCGAGTATCCTGTCACGAGAAACTAATAATGGAAGGGAAATTAATAAGGTGAGGAACAGGGCTGAGTCAGTCCACTTGGCTCTGAGAAGGGGAGAGGTGTACAGAGCTGCTGCTCTCAGCGGCTTTTCTCACCCTCAGCTGAAGGAAGGGTCATTCACACCACTGTGGCAGCTGCCCGTCCATCTCAGGGAAAGGATTAGCCAGTCTCACAGGCTCTAATACATTGCAGAGCTCACTTTTAGTGTTTTGTTGTTTTCTCTTGTTGTTTTGTTGCTTTTTTAAAGCATATTTAGAAGTACATGTTTCTATATATTCATGGAAATGTCTTTTGTCGCTACTGATGCATAAACTAGATTATAAAGATAGTGTATGCCCATAACAGGGTGATGTGAAGCAACGTTCAAGGGAGCAAACCTGTCCCTCAGAAATGCCACTGTTTGCAGGCACTTCTTAAAGCATTTCCATGGATTTTTTTTCTTTGAGCTGCTGCTCAGGCAGGAATTTCCTCAGCTTTTTTTACCTTCATGTTTCACTCAACAAATTTTAACTCATAAAATTCAAGGGCATTAGCCCTTGCACTGTCTGTAGATGGAGTGACTTACCTACTTCTTGAAAAAAATGTTTAGAAGAGCCAGTGTTGCAAAAAATGTTGCTTGCAGTTGGGTTGGCCAGATAAGCGACGGTATATGTGCTGGAAGACGTTTCCCGTATGTTGCTTGATGCATAATGCAGTGTTAACTTGTAGCCTGTTCATTGTGGGTCAGAATGAAACCATTTTGACTTCTGATCTTCGGGGGAATGCTGTTCACTGCCACAGAAGAAAGCTCTTGAGGCAGTGAGAGAGCAGCTTATGTATGATTAAGGTTCCCCTCCACAAAAAATCATAAGCTGCACTAGCCATTCACAGCCAGATCTCTCAAGTGAGAAAAGAACAGAACTTGTAGGTCCTATTTGTTTTTATCCTTGGGAAATAGCTCTAGTGTGAAAATGTCACTTGAATCACTTTCACATAGCTTCCCTGGTTCAGTCATATGCTCCTTCATGGTCACAGAGCATAGAAAATAGCATCTTTTGGGTGAAATCCAATGAACTTAAAAAACATATTTTAGCAATGGCTGTTTTCTGTTTTTGTCTGAATACAGGACACGACTCCAGCTCCTTTTCTCCTTGTGGGAATGCAAAGTATTGTTGTTACACTACTGTTATTTACTGATATCCTTCATTCTTCCCTCTAGGGAGAAGAGAGAATGAATGCTTCCAACACAGGGAAAGTTCTAATCCAGGTTTGCACAAGTGGTGGGATTTGCTGCTATTCAGTAATTCACAGGTTCCAACGAAAGCAGACTTTTTTTTTTTAAACCTTACTGGAGCAGTTATTCGTGTATGCTCAGTGAGTGAAGAGATGTGAGTACCACCTCTCTCTTATCTCTTTGTAGCCTCAAGATTTGGAACAGCCCAGGCTGGACATAATGATGGTGACTCCAGAAATCCCTCCAGATGCAGTTCAGGACAGAACACTTTGCAGTTTACCTCCACTGGAGACAAGGTGCTTGGTGGGAGTGATTGTGAACTTAATAGTCTCTCCTAGTGAGTTCTACATCCATGTCTGCAGCACAGAAACATCTGATAAACTGTGGGACCTGATGATCGAGATGAGGTGAGAACATTCTGTGCTGGTAGGTACTATTGCCTGTTGTGTTTGTGCTGAGAGAGCAGGACACCCAGCTTGATAGTTACAGTTGCAGCTGGTTTAATAACTTGTAATGGAGATGCCTGTGTTGTCTGAAACACGTGTTCATAATGCTTATCCACTCCTTTTAATTAGCAAGGAAAAAGTATGATTAGTACCAATTCACAGTTGGTTGGCTGTGTCCTAGACACTTCTAAACTGTAAAAGAATAGAAAGGTTCCAGAAGGGGAACTTTTATCTTCCTTTGTGCCTCTCTTCTCTGTGTGTTATGAATGGGCTCAGTTAAAATTTTTACTTCCATCTCCAGCACTTGTCAAAAAGCAACATGTAATATGCACCTGCCGTTATGTACAAGGGCTGCTTCAAAAGTAGTGCCTCCTGTATGATGATGTCTGCTCACGATGTCAGAGGTGAATGTTGTGTAATAGCGTTGTTGTGTATTGTTATGGTTACCATGAAAAGAAATAGGAGGCATTCCTTTTGGAGCAACCTACGTCTATTTGAAATCAAGCAAAGCCTCATCGGTGACTGTCAGTTACGTTATGCATTTGAGATTCTGTTCCACTGCGGCAGTTCTATAATTGCTGTTAACTGTGTGTTGAGGAAGCACCTGATGTCCATGGGGCACATACAAATGGAGTTATAAAGTCTGCAGGCAGATACTACAAATAACGTGTATCCAATACTCCAAAATCTGATTTATAATAAATAGTCATATATCCAGATCATGTTAAAAGTTAGTTACTAGAATGACTGTATTTAGCCTCAGGAATTCTCTTTTTAATTGGACTCCAGGGAGAGCATTCAAATGTTGAAATTCAGGCTTGCATTTCTTATAGTGATTTCAGTTTAACACAAGGGTGATGTAAAGCATCCTTTTAAACATCTTCTGAAAACTTGTGTGGTTGGGATTTGAGAAATCAGGATTCCTCTGAAGTCCTGTGTACTTTTGTGTTCGCCTTTTGCATCCTTCCAAGCACAATCTTTCTTTACGATGTTTTGCAGATGCTGTTATTCAAATAAGCTTGTTTCTGATCGTTACGTCATGCCTGAGTCTTCGGTGCAGCCTGGACAGCTTTGCTGTGTGATGTTCTTGCAGTGGTGGTACCGGGTTATCATCCACCGTGTGATCAGTGACCGAGAAGTGGAAGTGTTCTACCCGGATTATGGGAACATAGGCATTGTCCAAAAGTCTTGGCTGAGATTCCTCAAGTGAGTAGATTACACGTGGTTGACAGAATCACAGAATGGTTGAGGTTGGATCTCATCCTCATTTTAGGTTCCGTGAGCGGATGTAAACATTCTCTTCAGTAGTCATCTGTTGAAATGGGCTGCATCTTTGGTATCAGAGGTACTTTTTGCCTCTGCAATTGAATACCTTTCCCATGTTTCATTCTTCGGTTCAAAAGTCATTGTTCTCTGTCTGTAACTTTGTAATCATAAGGGGTTATGACAGAAAAGATGCTTGAGTGAGGGAAGGCATAAGAGATGAGTTGTTAGTGCAGTTCCTGCTGTGCCCATTCCCTGGATGTGAAGTGTTTTCCAAAGTTACTGTTGGGTTTTAATCATAAATGTAAAATCCAGTACTCCACTCTTTATTCCTAAGTTGATTTTTAAAACCCGGAAGAGGAGTAAGTTCTGCTCTTCTGACTGTTTTTGCTCTGCGTTTGCTCTGATGACCATGCCTTTGTTTTATATTGCAGATGGTGCTACTTGAAGCTCCCAGCTCAGGCCATCCCATGTTCCTTGGCATGGGTGAAGCCTGTGGAGGTGTGTGTTCATATGCAGTTTTGTTTACTGACATTCATATATGAACTGTCAAGAGGAGAGAGGCTTTTTCTCCAGATAAGGAAAAATATTTGGATTTATTCAGGTCCCTCTGATGTTTACAGCAGAATTATTGCTGTTGTATTCAGTGGAATATGGCTGCTTCTCTGCAAGCGATAACCCTTTCATTGTTTCTTCTTTATGCTGTAGTATTCTTGCTTGCTCATTTGCTTAACAGTAGCTATCTGTTTCTGAAGCAATATAAGCATTTGTTTACCCTCCAGTAGTTCTCCAGGGTCGTCCTTCTAAAACGTTGGTAGACTCAGCCCTGTTTTAAAATTTTCTGAGACCGAGCTTTAAGTGAGTTTGGTGCCATCAAAAAAGCCAAAGCTCAGGTCAGCCTGTCCTGAGAAATCTCATGGTCAAGGAGTCTGAGAAACACTGCCTTTCCAGTGGAGAGCATGGGAGCACAGTTCAAATTTGTGTTTTCAAAACATTCTTAAAAACTTTCCTCTGCTTCTTGAGGGCAGAAGATGCACGTATTTCGTTGATGTGCGGCATTAGCAGCTTTGTAACAACTCTTGACACTTAACTTTCATGATCTCGTGGTTCCAGGAATTTGCTTCCTCCCCATAGATAAGATAAAATGACTACACTTGAAAATAGGTACTTATGGTGAAAAGGCATTCCCAGCGTAACTGGCTTTGCAAGCTTTGGGGCAATTTGATTTAGTTCAGTTCTGGGAATTTTGCCTGTTTTTTTTTTTCCTGCATTTTTGTCCCTAGCCTTCCTTGGCCTAATTGTCTTCTTGATGAGTGCTTAGAAGGCAGAGTCTCAGGTGGTGGATTCTGGTCTGTTTATAGTAACTTCATATTCTTGTTTCTTCTTGAGGATACGTGGACCAGTGAAGCAACTCTCCAGTTCCAGGAGCTGTGTTACTCAAAGGTCCTTGTGGGCATCGTGGATGAATATGTGAATGGCATTTTGCATCTCTTTCTATGCGACACATCCTCTGAGGAAGACATCTACTTTCACTCTGTCTTGAAGGATAAGGGATATGCTGACGTCTGCAAAGAGAACTTACCTTCTCAGGTCAGGAGGGAGGAATGTGCTGCTGTAAGAAAGGGCAGGGGTAGGATCCGTTGGGTGCCTGTAACGGGAAGATCTTTCGTGCTCTCACGGTTATGCCATTAACAAACTGAATTACAGAAATGGTGTTGATTAAAAGCATCTTACTTTGCCAGTGAAATGTGCAATGTGGGATGGCATAAGCATGGTGATTGCGTGCTCTACCTAGGGCAGACATTCAGGATATAAACCATGGACCAGGGAGTGGTCTATGAGTTAGGCCAATTTGTATCATTGTCTGAATGTCTCAGCTCTGTTTTGGTAAGAACTGTGTGGGTCTGAAAGCTGTGAGAAAAATGCTGCTGGGATTACATATCTCAGCAGGAAGTCAAGCTTTACTGCCTGGAGTACACATTTGGTTTTTTTTCTTTCTGGTACTGGTGGTATTTACGAACTAGCTTTCTTAACTGTACTGTGTGTTGCTTTTTGTCGTTTGTTTGTTACTAGGGGTTCAAGGAATTGAATCCTTTAGCCTTGTATGTTCAGCCCAGTGCAAAGCGGGAGAGTGCTGAACTGGTGGAGCCAGATCTTTGCTTGCAGCAGGATTCTCTAGGTGCAGATAGTGAAGCATGGAACTCCAGATTGGACGAGGATGAACTGTGTAATCAGGTGGGCATTTGGCTGTGGCGTAACTGTCATTCAATGGAATCAACTCCAGAGGCTGGTTGACATATATTGGTTTAGTACCATGCACTTTTTCAAAGAGGTTGGAAGTAGGACCAAAAAAAACCCAACGCCATTGCCATAACATGTTTTGAGTTAAAATGAAGCGTGTCTAATGTGACACTTGTTACTGCTCAGCTAGCATTTCCTTGTAACTGCTCTCAGTGCAGGGAAACTCCCTTGACATGATCTGACCTTAGATTTGCCCTGTCGGTCTTAGCAACTTGCTGCTTCCCCACCACACACACCTCAGTTCCCACTTAAATATGAAATGTGTGGATGCTGTTGTACCAGGTCTCTTAGCCTGGGACACTTCTACATGGTGAGGTTCTCAGAGGGCTGCGTTAACTGGACAATATTCTTAAAGTATGATTTTAATCAAGAAACTAGTTTTATGGTGGTGGAAAGAAGTTAGGGTGAGAGCTTATTTCTCATTGATGCTGTTTCCTTCCCTCTGTGTTCTTCTGTCCTTTAAAGTTGCCAAAACTTCAGAAAGAAAAGGGTGGGGGAATTTCTCTCTGTGAATCTGTCAGAGTGATACCATCTGATTGCTCAGTAGCTTGCACTTCAGTAGATTTGCTCCAATGCCTCTTGATTTCTTCATGCTGGTTGTGTCCTTTCTTGTCCATCTCCTTAGCAGCAGAACCTGTGTACAAAGGAGAAATGGGATGATGTGCAGCCACTTCCAGATGAAGTAAATGACCCCAAAGCAACAGACCAAGACCCTGAATTCACACAGGAGGATACAAATAAAACTTCCACTGACGTTATGGCAGTGGTTAAGGTAAGGTTTTTTTCTCAGCCACTGCTGCTGGGATGGAGTTTTAAATTGTAGATAATTTGAATATTTTTTATTTTTAAATTACTAACAATGAAACAACGACTGGCTATTGGTATGGGCCCAGAGGTGTATGTTTACCTCTTTGCTGTTGTTTCTGGTGCTGCTGATAATACACTAGTGTTTCACTAGTACATCAAGGCGTTGAGGAAGAAAGAGTGTCAGTGTCAGCACTTCATGGATCAAACCTGGCCCTTCTTCACTCCTTATGAGCTGACTTAAGCACTCCCCTGCAAGTATGAAACCATGTGGGTATAGAAGCATAGGAATTTCCTAGCTGGATCATGGGCGTGTTGTTTGCCCCTGACTGCAATCTCTTTATAAGCTTTAGAGGAAGTGACAAGATTTTTTGTTAAGGAAGACCATGGGATGAAAAGCTAAATCCTGCCTATAGACACTTATGGAAAAAGTGCTCTAGTCAGCTAGTTGTGACAGACAGAAGCTTTTTCTTTCTCTCTCATCTTCATCTCTTGGCCTCAGTAGGTGTTGGTACCTGTAGTGTTGCCAGGTGGAATTCCACCCCCTTTCCAGTTTTCATTGTTCATGCTTTCCTTTTAGTGGTGATGATCTTAATTGTGTGAATCAGGAGGAAGTGTAGATAGTGCCTTACTTATTTCCTGCCCCTCATAGCACTCTAGGGCATACTCTTTAATCTTTTCTGACCAGCTTCTTTATGAGTTGTGTGCATTCCAGCTTTTTCCAGTACTAATAGATGCTTCCATTGTCTGCCCTTCCTCTGTGAGTGTTCCTTCTTTGTCTTCAAGTGGCAGTGACACTTTGAGTCCCCCAGCAAAGACAGTGTGGTTGGCAAAGGGGATGATTACCTTTTAATGTTGCATTTCTTTCTTATTCTAGCACTCTAGTTTTTACTTCATGTTAGGCAGAAGTTGTTAGTGGTCTGGTAGTATCAAGCTGAATAGCTGGTTAAGTAGACTCTCATGCTTGTTGTTCAAGTTATTGCCTTATCCTACTAGCATTATACTTCTGTTGCCCAGCCCTGTGGCTGTCCTTGCTGCTTCAAGAGCTTCTCACAATCCCCCTTTGAGTGGCCAACTTAAGCTTCCTAAATCACCTCGTGTAAAATTGTTTTGTTCTGGGCTAATCATCCGAATGCTCTCTCACCAGTGGACGATACACCTCTGGGTGATGATTCACATCGTCTGAAGGTGGGTGCCTTATTCTACTGCCTCAGCAGAAGAAGCCTAGAGAGAGCAGGCACCTAATTTTTGAACAGCTACAGCTGGGCAGATGAATTGCACCGTGACTTGCCTGTTCCACCATTTTGTCATGCTTCACGCTGAATCAGTAAATAAAAACACTGGCTTCAGTCCCAGTCTTTGACTGAGATGTAGGTGGTCATCTCTGGAACTTTAATTTAATTTGTATTTTTGACAAAAAAGGCAGTGGAACTTCCTCTGACTCAGTTCCCACTCCCTTGCAGAAACTCCCTCTGTCATCGCAGTCACTTGTTCTGTGTGGGGCTGCTGAGAGATGAGCCAGCTGTTAATTCTTTGCTAAGACATGCTAGTTTGTATCTTGTAATAATCTGCCACTCTTTTCGGCTCACTGTGCAGGAAGAGCTGCCCTTTGGCTGGGGGTGCAAGTAACCAGTATTTCTAACAAATCCTATTGCTGACATTTCAGTTCTTTATGAACTCTGAGGGAGATCATGAAGGGCAGGGCTGCTAATGAACTGAGTGTGCACTAATCACACCCTCTCCTGAGGGTTTATTGTTTGTTTGTTTTAATATAATTGCAGACACCTCATCCTCTTGGAGAGTCCTTAAGGCCTACTATCTTCTTCAAGTCATTGGAAGACTACTTCTCCTTCCTCTATGTCAAGCAACCAGCAGAAACGAGCCAAAATGGCCCTAATAATATAGAAGGATTTTCCAACAAAGCCCAGACTTGTGAAGTTCTACATGCCTCTCTTCTGCTTATGGCAGCACCATTTATGCTGGACAACCGTAACGGTACGAATAGATTTAATTAGTAAAGTTTAATGTAGAGGAAAGCTGAGCGATCTCTTACTGTCCTTTGAGACCTGCAGTCAATGTGAAAGTGTCCTAGGACTAGTGCTGCTTCTTTGCTAGACCTGATGCACCTGTTGGTATTTCTGTGGGATGAGCTGTGACAATAACAAATGGCTGGATGCAATGCTTTGTTTTAACCTCCGTAGTTAAAACACAGCATTAGTGGAGTGGATTGAGGTGTTTTTCTCTCAGGGTTTTTTTTGTGGTTCCTAGACTTTCTGCTCTTTTCATGCTGAAGTTTGTTTTTTCCATCCCATACATTAGGCTATGTTCATTTCATAATGAGTGTCTCTCCTTCTTCTAGCTTTAGGGGAGAAAAGCACTTTTTTAACCTTAAAAGGTGCATGAGGGGGGTATGGTTTTTTTCTGTTTTCAAAATAATGGAAGAATTTACAGCCCCCATGTGCAGGTTGCCCAATTTACAAGCCAAAGCGAAGTGGCTTGCCCAAGGCTGTGAATGTTTGTTTCTTAAAATAGAGCAGTTTGCTGTTTCTCTGCAGTTGAAGCCCCAGTCATAAAGATAGGAGCTATTTGCTTTGAGTCTACCTTCCCACCTCTGGGGGAAATAGGGATGAGAGCTGGGGGGAGATGGAGAGCACCTCTTGGATTTCACCTTTTTCAAGTTCATTCAGGAAGTTTGCAGTAGGAAGTAGTCACGCAAGCACTTGATCAAGTCCAGGCAAACAGATATTGCTGTTTAAGCTGAAACTCTTAAGAGATACCATGTGGATATTTTCCTGTCTCCCTCCTAATGCAGATGATGAGAAAATGAAGAACAAAGCCCTTCCTGAGAATCTTGCACTTGTGCAGTGCAGTGCCAGCGCGCTGTCTGAGCAAGAGATGTCCTGGAAGCTCTACGTCCCTCCCACCACGTTGTCTGCGGTGTTGGCAGCTGCTGCACGCTTAGCCACTTGCCGTGGCTACTTCCACTGGCTCCCAGGCCCGAGAAAGGAGCTGTAAGAAGAGGTGAGAGAAGCAGATGGAGCTGCTGCTGAGGAAGGCTCCATGGAGCAGTGAAATATTACCGTGCTGTCATTCTTTTAATTAAAAAGCGCTTAATCATTTGAAAAACTTGTGTGACATCTTCTCAGACGTGCCCGGTGCCTGTAGCACGTGTTACTTTTAGTTGAGGAAAATACTCTGTTTTTCTTGTACTGGTGTTGTACTGCTTTATTGCTCTTCAATGATTCAGAAGAACATCCTGAGTGTCACGCTGTTGTGTTCTAACCTGAGGAGAGGAAAACTGGAAGTGCGTCCCTCCCTCGGTGTCTGTGTGGTTTTAACATTATGTGTACAGGAGGTGGTTATGTTTTTTTCTATTTTTTTTAACACAGTCAGTGCTCTTACACAATCCTTGCTGTTAGGAGAGCTGTATGCCGGCCTAGGCCTAACACTATCCACCCTTGTAAGCAGCTGTTCCCCCTCCTGTTTTTATGCTCCCTTCAAGTACATCATGGTTGGAAAGACCACTATGATCATCTAGTCCAACCATCAGCCCATGCCTGTAGGCTGCTCTGGGCCACGTCAGTCAGTGCAGCATCTACCCTTTGCTTGAGCACCTCCAGGGACAGTGACCCCACCACCCCCCTCAGCCTGTGCCAGTATCTCACTGTGTGGCTGGTGAGGGCTTCCTTTCTAGGAATCAACTGTGTGACCAGTTGATTCAGACCTAAGAGTTTTCCCTGAGAAGCACTGGTGAAGGAAAGATGACTATTTTCTTTTGGATTTCACCATTTAGTCGTAATTTTTGAATGTGGATAAGGGTAAAACTGCAGAGAGCAAGAAGGAAAAATGGATGGTTGTTAGGGAACAGCTGGGCAGAAAGCCAACAAAAGGAGGTGAAAGCAGAGAAGTTGAGAGCTGTGGGGGTTATGTGTTGTGCAGCAGCTGTGTAGCCCTACAGGGAGTGTCCAAAGTTGCCTGACTTTTTCTCATCCTGTGTTAAGGCCATGAGGTTGTAGCAAAAGTGTGTGTCTTCCAGCATGGAGATGGATGAAACATTTGCGCTTGCTCACAGTTGCATGGGCAATGGAGCTGGCTGGGTTTGAGTGCTTTTTGTCTTAGTTTTTCTGCTCATTGCGACCTAATAAAAGTTCTCAACTGGGAAAACTTCTGCAGAATTTTCTTTTCCTACTTCTCCCTGATGTGACAGGGAGGTTTCTCTGGCCCGGGGTAGTTGAGTGTTCCCATTTCTGTGGGAAACCAGTTACTGTGGTGCCTTTTGGGGATGAGAGCACAGGGCAAATTGGTGTGCATCTCTGTGACCTGAGTAGTGGGCGGTCTGGGAGGGAATTAAAAAAAGAAAGCATTTTGTGTCCTTTCAAACACTAAGATGGGGTCGGTTTTATTTTAATATGCTGGGTCCTTGTTCCCCATATAGCATGGGCTGTAACATCTGCTTGGTATTGTAGCTGGGATTGAGTGGGCTGCACGCTCCTGGAAGGTCTGTCTTCCTCATGTCCCCAAAGAGGAAGGCAGCATCTGTTTTTTCTCTCCCAGAGATCTACTTCTGTGGCAGCTCCTCTCCTGTGGAGGAGGAATGACATCTATGAGGGAAGGAAAGGAATGCTGGACTTCTGGGCTGTGCAAAAAAATCTAATTGCTTGGTAGCTTTCTGCCCTGCTGCAAAAAGTGCAGGCAGGTACCTTGGGGTGCCCTGGTTTGTCCACAGTCACTGGGACTTGAATGGCTATGTGGGGACTGTCCCCCAGGGCAGCTCAGTCTAAGGCAAAGCCCCCAAACTCAGTACTGGGGGTTGTCCTCGAGTCAGGCTACCCAGGGGAGCTGCTTATAGACAGCATCCTGCTGCTTTTGGTAGCTCTTCTGCACTTCTTTCAAGTCCTGTGGTTCCTCCTGTCTTTTTTTTGCGTTGAGTTTGTTTAGTGGTGGGTTTCATGGCTCTGCTGCCTCATGCTGAGGATAAAAGCTTGCTGTGAGGTGTTACAGAGAAGGGAGCCAGGTGGTAATTGGGTCAGGAGCCTCCTGTTCTAGCCAGGAGTAGCTGGGTGTTGGCTTTATCTAACCTGTGGGCACATAGGTGCCTTTCTCCAGACCTAAGCTCTGCTCTAGCTCTACTCCCCTCCCTGCCAGCTCTTGTTCAGTCCCCTTCCCCTGCTGGTTTGTGGTCTGGTATGTCTCTGGCACTGCCTCCAGCACTGCCTGGCTCAACCCAGGCACCTTCTGCACTGGGTCAGGGACTGTGATGCTGCCTTAATTGAGTCTCAGATATTCTTGAGAATTTTGATCTCTTAAATCACCCAGAAAACCCTTCCTCCTCCTGCTGATTGCCTTCTCCATAGCCCCATCTGCAGCAGTTGGGTTCACTGCTGTATCTGCTGCATGCTAAGCTGCCCTGTGGCTTTTGGATGCTGTCATTGCACTCCCATTCCCACGTTACAAGTGTACAAACGGTCCAAAGCAGAACAACCTGTTCTCTGGGCTATTTTCTGATAGAGAACACCAAAAATCAAGGGCTTCAGGTGCAGAAGAAGATGGACTCTGGAGGTAAGCTGGCTCCTCCAGCCCAGGCCTACTTTGGCAGAGATGCTGCATGTTTTCTGGTTACCTGGTCCAAACCAAATGCTTTCTAAATGGACCGAAACCACAAGTCACCACTCTGAAGCTCTTTGGCTCGGAGCCTTACCCCCGGAAGGAGGGAAGGATGTAGATAGTTCTGAGCAGCTTGGGTAAGTGCTTGCAGGATCGAGGTGCTGGTGAAACAAGCAGCTGGCTGCGCTGCTGGTTTGGGCTGACACTGGTTTGTGATGATATCCTTCACTGCTGATGGTGGGTTTTGGTGATGCTGGTGGTCCTGGCAGCCTTCTCTTGTCCCTCAGTGCCCCACACGTGGATGTGGAGAGCAGAGATGTCTCTTAGGGTGCTGGATGTGTAGCGCTGATACGAGGCCGGGGTGGGACGTCCTGAAACACAGAAAGGTAAAAGTAGATGCAGCTTGGCCCATCTCTGCCATGTGTTTGCAGGCTGCGCATGCAGAAGAGCGCACAGTGCCTTGGCACAGCTCTGCTGGCTGGCTCAGTGTCCCCAGCGCTGCTGGGTCGCTGCTAGGTGGCGGCCGAGGCACAGCTCTGCTCTCTTCAGCCTGAAACTGCTCCTCTAGGGGGATCCCGGAGAGAAGGAGCTGCTGGAATGACTCTTCTGGGTGGGAAACGCCCCCGTGCCTCTCAGCAGCCCCCGAATCGCACAGGCACAGCTCACATGGGGGTTGGCCAGGGCAGCTGCGTCTCATAGATTCATAAAGCTTGGAAAAGAGCTCTAAGATCCCCACGTGCAACCCCACCACTGACCATGTCTTTCAGTGCCACATCTCCACAGTTATTGAACACCCCCAGGGTGCACTACCTCCATGGGCAGTCTGTGCCAATGCACCGCTGTTCCTTCTGAGAAGAAATTTCTCCTAATATCCACCCTGGACCCCCCCCCCCCCCCCCCCCCCCCCCCCCCCCCCCCCCCCCCCCCCCCCCCCCCGGTGCAGCTCAAGGCCATCACCTCTCATCTCCTCCAGCTCACCAAGCAGCGGGGGGACAAAACTGTTTTGGGGAGCTGCTGGCTGGATCCCACCTGTTCTCATCTCATGGGACTGTAATTGGGGGTAGGAGATGCATTTGGGATCCTAGAAAGGGAGATACAGACGCTGCTGATGGGAACAGGCAAACCCAAGGGGGGAAGCCTACACAGGATTGAGGCTTCCCCCACAGCTTAGGAGCTCCCTCACATGTCAAGCTTTGGAGATGGGGAGCGTGTTCTGGGCTACCACCACTGCACGTGGGATGAGGTGTGACTGTTGGGACCACAGAGGTTGTGCCTTGCTGTGCTGCTGCTTGCTGCATGAGTACTGTTCCTGCTGCAATATCTGCAGATATTTAAAAACCCAAACCAACCCAACTCCTGGAGCTGCTCCCCTGCTCCAGGCCACCTGGGCTAATCTTCCCAGAACAGCTCAGGTCATGTTTCTCGTTCCCAGCAGGTCTCTGGTTGTACATTTATTGCTTAAGAAGGTGGAAAAAGAGAGATTGTTGCTTCAGGGACTGGAGTGTTGCACCTGCATCCCCGCTCCCTGTGTGTGGGGTGAACCTGGGCAAGCTGCAAAGCTTGGAGGGAGCTGAGCAATTTCTTTGTAACAGTGATTATTGACCAGGCGCCCCGTGACACAGGACCGAAGTGTTCAAAGCAAATGAAAAATGGAAAGGCGGTATGGCTCTGCAGCTCTCCTTGAAAGCCGGGGTTAGCAGAGTGCTGGCGAGGTGTGTGTGCCCCAGGGACATGCTAATGGACTTGGACAATGTGCAGAGCTGTGGTATGGGGGAGCCAACTGGGGCGGTGGGATGGGGTGATGGAAACATGGGGGCTTTTGGCTGAGACGCTGGGAGTGGAGCTGCACCCCAAACCTGGACTTGGGGGTACCGGGGTGGCACTGCTATTTCAGAGGGCTGAAGTATTCCAGCTCTGCTTCCTCCGTGCACTTTCCTGTGGGCCTTAGGGTTGCCCTATGCTTCACAAAGTGGAGTTGATCCAGCAAGTCAGTATGGCTTTAAAAAAAATGAAATGCTTCTAACACCAAAACCATTCCTTTTTTATTTTTAGGTGTTGGGTTTTTTATTTTTTTTCAGTGGAAATGGAATCGTTGCATGGTTTAGGGAAGGTAAAGCTGCACTCAAGGCTGCATCACATTGCTTCATTTGACCCGTGAGTAAGTGCTTTTCTTTCCTCTGACCTGGAAGGATTTCTTTTTCTTTCCATTTAGCAAGAAAAAGGGAAAAAAGCACATTCACAGCACAGGTCACTGCAGAATGAGGTCTTGAGCCAGAACTGCCTTTTCAGCCCCTGCACGGTGTCAGAACCCATCAGTGCTTCCCTTCCCCAGAACATGTGCTGTCTGCAGGGCTCCCTGTGCTCAGGGGCAAACTGGAGCTCCTTGCCCCTATTAGCTAGTGGTGAGCAGCTGCAGGGGTGGCTTTGGGATGAGCAGGGTGTGGGCGGCACGGAGGACCTGATGGCTTTTTGGAGGTGACCAAGCAGAATGAGTGAACAGCACTGCTGCTGCTGAAGCATTACAAAAGCTGTTTGGGGCCATTCTTGTGCTGAGATGTTCCTACCTGAGGGGCATGGAGGTCTCAGGGAGCAGAGCTGCTGGGGCATCCCTTGGGGGAAACTTGGGTTCAGTAGGCGCAGGGCTGTGCTGTGCGGCTCAGTGCTGGCGGTGGGGCTCTGGGCACTGCACCGCAAGGATGTATGGTCTCTGGGTCCTGCTGAGCACCTGTTTGCACCCAGGTGGGTCCTCCTGGCTCTGCTGATCCATACCCAGCAGCCTTGGTGTTCTCTGCCATTCCTGCTCCCAGCAGTGAGGAAGAGGAGGGGTTCCTGTGGGCGTTGTGCAGTGCCAGAGCTGCTACCCAGGGCAGCAGCCTGTGTGCATGCAGGCGTGCTCCCCTCCCAGCGCCCTGCTGCCAGGAGCTCTCCTTTCTGGTTCAGCTCTTTAAAGGCAGGAGCTGATTGCAGAGAGGTTGCGATCTCACCCATGCTTTTAATCCCGCTGCTGTCAAACTCCATTAGGAGGTTCAACATCATCTCACTACCTCTGGGGCCGGACCGTCTCTTGCCCAGCCTGAAATGAGGCCAAGGCTGGGCTCTGTGGGGTGGGCAGGGCCTGCAGTGGAGGGGTCTGAGCTGCAGTGGAGGCTCTCAGCTCTGTGCTGGGCTCAGGGTTAGGGTTGGGGTCACGTTGGCACTTCCACATCCCCTCTTTGTCAACCCCCAGTGCAGCACCGCCTGTCCCCGTTAGACCACTCCGAGCTCCTGCAAGGTGGAGCCATGCCATGTGAGCGGCTCCCCACTCACCGTGTTCCCTAGTCCACGTGCTTTGGCAGGTGGGGACGACCTGCAGCAGCCGTCAGCCCCATGGGATGGTAGCAGCGAGCCCGGGATGGCTCAGCCTCAGCAGGATCCCCTGCGTATCCCAATGTCTATGGCACTGCGCTGGCACCAGGAGGGGACAGCAGGGAGAAGGCAGAGAGGACGAACCACAGCACAGTGGGAACGGGTCATGGAGAGGGGCTCGTGGCTCTGCGCTGCCGCATTGAGCTGCGCTTCCTTCCTGCACCGGAAAAAAAGCTGCTAGGCTTCATCAATTATTGAGGCTGAGGACTCGTGGAGGCTGGTAGCAGCACTTCTCCCGGGGTGGGGGAATCCTTCTTGGGCTGAAAGTGAATGTGTTTTTTTTGTAAATCTCTTGAAGTTTTTTCCCAGCTGTCCCCAGGAGTAGAGGTCACACAGGGCTGGGGCTGGAGGGGGTGATGGGTCAATGGTCTGTGCTGCTGAACTGCAGCCACCACCTAGGAGGGGAATATACAGCCTCAGGTTGTACAGCGCGCAGGGGCTTTCTTCAGCATCAGTCCCCATTTGGGCAGGAGATGGCTCCATGCTCCTGAGCACCCTGGGTGTGTTTGGATGCGTGCAGGGCAGGGAGGTGTCTGTGTGCACAAGTGTCCCAGCAAACACATGGCGGAAGAACCAGTCCTGGCAGTGGAGTCTGAGCTTTAACTTTTGCCAGAGAGCACAGGCAGGACTGGAAGCGTTTTCTGGCTTTGGTTTAAAACTCTTTAGCAAACTCTCTTGCAGCAGCAGGCAGAGGGGATCCTACACCACTCCTGTGAGTTGGGTCGCAATGTCTGCATGCTGTAAAGGCGATGGCATCAGGGTCCTGGGGTGTCTGAGGATGAAGAGGGTGAGATTTCCCCAAAACCCAAACTGGAATAAATAGGAAGCATGCTCAGCTTGTGCAGTGTGTTGGGTCAGGCTGCTGCCACCGTCCCTAAAACATGCTGGTAGGGCTCCCCGACCCACATGCTTCATGTAAAACCCCATGGGTTGGAAAGCACAGCGCAGTTCCCCACCTCCTTCCCTGCTCCCAAAGGAACTCTTTTTCCATGTCAGCCCCTGGGAAGAAGGAGCCCTGACCCTGCTGCCATCTGAGCAACTGTTTCCTTCCCTGCAGCCCCATGGCCAAGGCAGTACTGTGGGACGGGTGATGGAGACGAGTGGCATCGCTCCAGAGCTTCTCCGTGGGGGGGACACCCCGAGGTTGGGGCCGGGGGCGGTGCGGGGCCGGGGGCGGCTCCACGCACCGGGCAAACTCCTCCCCGCTGCCTCCACCCCCGGGCGGACACACGGCGCCTCCTGGGCTTCGGTGCGCGCTCCTCTGCCTCTCCTCCTCCTCCTGCCCGCGCCCGGCGGCGCTACTCCGCTCCGATCCCGCTGTGTGCCGGCTCCCAGGTAAGGGTCAAGGATCTGGGATAAAGGGTCTGGGATAAGGGATCGGGGAAAAAGGATTGGGATGAAGCGATTGGAACCCCCCCGGGGCAGGGGATGCTCTACGGGGGGGGCGGCTCTGGAACCACACAGTACGCCAGTTTATCTCTTTGGGCTCACACTGCCCAACTTTGTGGCATTGACTCTTTGGGGTGCGGATGGTGCCCAGCCCCTTTGTTTATCCCCGAGGATCTCTGGTTTGTCTCTGGCTGAGCTTCAGTAATTGAAGGAGACCCGTGCTTGAGTTATGGGTCTGCCTTTTGTTTTCTCTTAAGGTTATCCTGGAGGGTTTGGTTCCCCACAAAAGGGCATGTGGAAGCACCTAGCGTTTCCATCTGGTTTTCGTTGTGAGGGTTTCTGATAGGCCGTGGAATATTCCACCCCATGCAATGGGGCGTTGTGTGGTGGGGGCTTCTATTCCTCTCCCCCATGTTGGTCCTCGTGTATCCAAGGTGTGGAGCTGCTGCATGCTGCTGTTTGTGGTGCCTTTGGGCTGCTTGTTCGCATTTAGCATCATCCCAGTGGAGTCCCATGAGCTCAGAGCTGGGCTTGGGTGTGAAAATCCTTCATCTGAGAGGGCTTCACTTGTTGAGCAGCTATCCAAGAAGGCATGAAAGAACCACAGAATCATAGCACCGTTTGAGTTGGACTGTCGTTCTATGAAGATGCCGTTCCCAATGGGGTATGATCCTACTCTTCTGGGATATGGGATGTGCTCTCGCACTTCTCCAAAGCTCTGTGTTTCAGCCCCGTTGTTCCACTCTGCGATCCCAGAAGGAGCGCCCTGTGGCCATTGCGCACCGAGTGGTTTGGGTGGACTCACCTGGGTTTTGGGTGCTGGGGCAGCAGCACGGTGCTGTCAGAAGGGACAGCTGAATGCTTCGTGGCCAACGTGCTGCCGTGGGATTGGATCTGGGGGCCCAGCCGCTCTACTTTGGCTGTGGTCATCCCCAAACCTTGCCTGGAAGGCGGTGTTTGGAACAGCCAAGTGTAGTAGAGGCCTTTCCAGAAAGTGAGATGCTCCTCCAGTTTGAGCAGCACCACTGAGCTTGGCCATGGGCAGAATCAGCTCTACAAGCACTGCTCCTTTGTGGGTCCGATCCAGGGCTGCACCCAAACGCAGCAGCAGCAAAGCATTAGCGAGGTCAGAGCGCTCCCTGCTCTGCTGCCTCTCTTTCTCCCTGCAGCCGCATCACCCCACACTGCATCCTGGAGAGGTGAAATATTCATTGGGGCTCTGTTACCCGTGTTCTCCTGAAAGCACATTTCATGCTTCATTTGCTGGCGAGGCTGAGAGGCTTCGTGATGTGATTCCCCCGTGGCAGCCCTGAAAAGCGACCGTGGATGGGACTGGTGGAGTCTCCCTTAACGAGAGTGAGGAGAAAGGTCAGAGGGCCTTAATGCTGCAGGAAGGAGGCCCTGTCGTGATGCTGATGCTCTGGCAATGGGTACCCAGCTTCCGGCTTCCCCCTGGAGCTCAGCATCCCCCATTAGGAATAGAAGGAAGCGCAGACCCGATGCTGCTCTGGGGTTTTGGGCTCCCGTTGCTCTGGGGATGGCAGCGTCGCTCTGTCTGCCCAGCGCTTTTGGGGAGGGGATGGTGCCCGGCTGCTGGCTGTAGTACTGCTGCACGTGGGAGGCTGCTTCCCTGTATTGCTGGGGGAATGCAATTAGGCCTTAATGAGTCATTACAACAAACCTCTGTTTATGCTCCCAGCGAAGATGCTGGGGGCTGCTGACAGCCGGGCAGCAGCGCTTGCATCATGCACAGGGAGAGGCTGTGCACCCTTCGCAGCCCCTTCTCTATGCAGAAGGGCCATGGGTGTTGCAATCGGGTTAAGGCTGCTGCCAGCCCTTGGAGTGCTTCTGGGGGGTGGCAGCAGTCGGAGAGTTATCTGCTGCAGCCCTGGCCTGGGCTGCTGGTTCCTTCCAGATGGTGGCTTATGGATGTGGTGCCTTCCTCTAATCCGTGCCCCAGGTGGGTGGGCAGAGGTCCTACACCTCCCTGAGCTCCCTGCTCAAAGGCTATGGCCTTGCTCCACAGTCCCCACTTCTCTTGCCCCACCCGACTGTGCAATGCTCCGTCTCATTACCCCTTAACTGTCTTTGCTAATTAAATCCCGCTGGCTCCCTGGCACGCTCTCAGGCAGGAAGGTGTCTGGGGATGTTGGGGACATCCCTGCACCCCAGCCACGTCGTTCTGTAGGATGCGCACCCGTTGTTCTCACCCTCTGGGCTGGAAGTAAACCTGGGGCTGAGCTTCCTTTGGTGGAAGTGGTGAGAAAGTTGGATGGGAGCCGAGACACAGGGGGATGGAATGTGCCTGCAGACGTTGTGCATAGGTCCCTGTCCACCTGGACTCCAATGCTCTGGTGCTGGAGGCCACTCTGGCTTTGCTTTGTCGGAGTCTTCTCGGCTTTTCCTGCTCAGTGGTTTCTGTGTTGCTCATTTCTTCTGGTATTTGCAATTGATCCATTCACCCATCTGCTGCGTGCGCTCAGGAATTGTTCCCTTCCCACCGAAACTCTGGGACATTTGGGAACTGCCCAGCCCCAGCAGACACTGGTGGGTCCCCACGGCTGCTTCCCATCCCTGTGCCCATCACATCCCTCCCACAAGGCCACACAAGGCGGCCCCAGTGAGACAGGGAGAGGCACTGGGGTCTCTTCTATCAGGGTTATTTTTGGGCTCCCACCCACTGCTGCGGCCCCGCAGGGTGCTCAGCCCACCCCAGCGCTGTTCTGTTCCAATTAGGCCCTGTGAGAGGATGGATGCTGGAGAGGCCGCGGCCGCTAATTCACCAGGCAGACAGCTCATTGAATTAGCCCGGGCTGCAGAGCGGGGCTGAGCCACCCGCTCACAGCCCCATGTCTGTCCATCTGCCCCACATGGGGCTGATCCACAGCTGCTGCCGTGCGGGTGCAGGGATGGGTGGACAACAAAACAGACTGGGGCTGTCCAGACAGGAGAAAGCATTGGCACGCATTGACCCACACCAGCAAAGGGAACGTGCTGCCCTGTGAGCTGTGCACGTCCGGCACGGACGTCATTGAAGGGAAATAAATATAGCAGCCGCTCGCTCCAGAGCTGCTGCTCAGGCTGTAAGTTTGCGCTGCTGCACGGCATCAATTAAAGAAAATGGATCTCTGCGCCAAGCAGCCCCGCGCCTGCCTACAGGGTCAGCCTGCTCCGTCCCCGCTGGGGACAGTGGGATGGCACAGGGCAGGGAGGGCCCCAAGGATGCCAACAGGCGTGTCCCCGTCCCTCTCCATGAAGCACTTGGTGGCTCTGTGGGGTGTCCCCGAGCCAGCCGCTGCTCCCCAGGGTGCGATGAGGCTGTCATGGAGCGTGCTGTCCCTATTGTTAGCTCCATGCGGGTGTGCTGATGGATGGCCCTATCAGCTGGCTGGTGGGCATATCGATTTCTTGAGTTTTTTCTTTTTTTTTTTTCCGTTTTGTGTGTGAGAGTGGCTTGAGAAGGGAACTAAATCCAAACCACCCTTCTGGCTTCACACTGTGCCTTTCTGAGTGCCGGAAATCAATGTGTGGCTGCTGGCAAACCACACCGGGATGAGTTTTTGGGGCTTTTCCCGCGGCTCAGGCAAAGGAGCAGATTGGCAGCTGTGATCTGGAAGCTGCCACCTCCCCTCAATTAGGGTCGTGTGGCTAAAGGGTAATTAGATCTGCTCAGCTGCGAGCTGCCAGCACTTGGGTCCTATCAATTAGTGGTGCACAGAGGGCCATGGGGCTGCTGATGGGATGCGATGGGGATGGCAGGCACAGGGCTGAGCTGATGGCTTCTTCTCTTCCTTGTCCCTGCTTCCAGGGCTGCAGGCATCTCCCCGGGGCCATGCAGAGCTGCCAGCCCCCCCCAGCCGCCCCGGGGCCAGCGTGACCGCCAGCGGCCACTGCATCCCTGGGTAAGTGCCAGCTAGGACACGGGGTTGGAACGGTGACACTTTGGTGGTGATTGTCTCCATGTTCTGACTTTCAGAGTTTGATGGAGAATCGGTCGGATGACAGCGGGAACTGTTGTCATCACTGGGGGAATCCTAGCGACCGTGATCCTACTGTGCATCATTGCCGTGCTCTGCTACTGTAGGCTACAGGTGAGCGTGGGGACATCCACTGCGCTGGGGCTGCAGAAGGAGCCGGGGGGTTTTGTGCCCGCACTGGGCAGGATGAGGCTGCCCAACTGCCTCCCGCAGGAATCTTAAGAGCTGCAGTGCTTGCTCACTTAGGTGTAGGCTTGGCTGGGTTTGCAATACCAGATGGAGAGCTTTTGGGTTGTTTTTTTTTTTTTTTTCTTCTTCCTATAAATTAGACGAGGAAGCTTTCAACGGCGGCTGGCTACAACCTCTTTAAAAGTTAATGCTGAGTCTGTGCCATGCAGCAACGTGCTGGAAAGCACAGCAGCTACTGAGGGGGTGGCATCCCCAAATCCCTTCCCCATGCAAATCTTACTGTGAGGGGAGGGGACACATTCCCCTGTAGGCTCTCGCCTGCTCCTGGCTGGGTTTCACCCTGCTGCCCTCTGGTCCCAGCCTGCTGGAGCCAAGCAGGCAGCTCCAGCAGCGAGGAACTCCAGCAGCTCCTGCCATGAGTCTAAGAAGCTGCCCCCTCCTGCTCCGGCACTTTTCCCACTTCTTTAAATTGTATTTATTTGTTAGTAGAGTCAACACTGGTCTTGCTCAAACTGGAATTATAGAATCATAGAGTCATCAAAATTGAGGAGGACTGTTGAGATCACCAGGTCCGAGCCCAACCCATCCCCACCACTGACCGTGTCCCTCAGTGCCACATCTACCTTAAGTTATGTGTCCCAGGTGGTGCCTGGGGCTGCCCCATGCTCACCTACCCCATCCCTCTCCACAGTACTACTGCTGCAAGAAAGATGACCCCAATGAAGAAGAGGAGGAGGAGGAGGAGGAGGAAGAGGAAGAGTCCGACCTTCCCACGCACTCGCACCCTGGCACGTGCAACGCCTGCAGCTCCCGCATGGTGGATGGACAGGGCAGTCCCACGCCCATCCCTGAGCTCAACCAGCATGGGGCCCACCCTCGCTGCCCCACCTGCTCCCCGTACAGCTCCCCATTCTACATACGGACCCCCGACATGGTGCGCAATGGGGGTGAGCGCGTGGCCTACGCACCCGCCTGCTACCCCGAGATGGGGCCACCCGTTGGCCTGCAGGGCTTCCCGCTGAGCCGGCATGGCCTCCGCGAGAGCTTCCCCCCATCCAGGGCCATCAGCACAGAGGTGTGACCCTCACCATGCACCCCACTCGAGGGATGGGGCTGTCAGCTTGCAGATGGTGGGGGTCGTGCAGGGAGAGCCCGAGGGCAGTGTGGCCCTCCTGATGGAGGGAAATGGTGGAGCCTCACGGGTCACCGTGGAGGAGGTTATCCAGACGGTGACCTCTGCACCTACAAGTGTAATTATTACTCTATCTCCTGAAGGAACTTGTCTAATGAGGGCTATGTACAGTACAAACTAACTTCATTGCTCCCCAGAGTGACACCTTTGGTGTCCTCCATCTCCAGCTGAGGCTGTGCCCACGTCCCCTGCACACAGGATGGGGATGGGAGTCTGGGGCCATCCTGCTCCCCCCTGGCCGCAGTACCGCTGTCAGCAGCTCACGTTGTGCTGGGGACTAACACAGGGCTCGGCTCAGACTGCTTCACCCACTGCAGCCTCTGCTGCAGTTGTAGGAGAGGATCTGGATCACTGCGAGGGGATGTGAAGACTGTTCACCCGTGGCAATGGTCATGGGCAGATCTTTCTGTGGCCAAAGCCTCCACTTTGACTGCTCACAAGCTTTCTTGGGAGCGATTTTAACTTGGGCCCGTAAGTGACCAAGGTTTTGCTTACAAGGAGACTTGCACCGCCAGATGACTGCAGTGTGATCACCTCAGAGCCCTGCCCAGACCCTATCCAGAAGGATGCTGGTTTAGGATCACTTTGGCTTGCAGCAGCAGAGCCTACCAGGTTGCATCCCCTCCTTTGAGAGGAGCTCCAGTGGAGCACAATTTCCCCCTTCACTTTGGGAAGAAGACCCGAGCCAGACTCGGCAGTTGTGTAGCTGTGACGACAGCTCAGCCAACGGCTCCATCTGCGGAACGAAGACGGGAAAGTTCCTTCCTCCTCCACAAATCCAATTAGGTGAAAAATGACCAAAAGGACATCTCCATCATCTATGGGCACTTCCATAGCAACAGCGCAGCACTGCTCCCCGCTCTCAGCAGGGAGGAGGAACGCAGCCAGCCCGCAGGTGCTGCCAAGAGCAATAGCAGGAGCTGCTTGCCTTGCCCTTGCAATACTGGGTAGAACTGCTCCAAAGTACAAGTGAGGTGTTCTTTCACCACCACCATTTGGAGACTGGCCACCTGAAGGATTTGGACCAACAAGTCTTGATCTCCCCACTCAAGCACAGGTGAAGAAGGTCTTGTGGAGGCATACACTGTGTCAGCCTCAGATGTCTTTGTTAGCAGGCAGCAGGCTAATTGACGCTCTGGACCTGCTGGCATCTCTGCTCAAATAACCCAAAGAAAAGGAGCCAGATGAATGCCAGAAATGATGATGGTCCTTGCAACCCAGACACCGCACCCCAGCATGCATCTTACACAGCGTATGAGCAAACATTATTCACCATCTCCCCCATCTCTGGGCCAGAAAGACCTTGTGTTTCCATTATGCTGAGACTCAGTCTAGCTGTACCTCTTTTACAGTCTCCTTCCATTCTCCAGACAGCGACAGCAGGTCTTTTCATGTCCTTTCACAATAAGGGCAGGCAGGACAAAAGAAGAAAGTTAGCAGCAGCAACGCTCTGTGGATCCCGCTGGCTGATAGCACCTGGCTCCCATCCAATTCTCTTCCCTGATAATATCATCTCTGTTTTTCTTGGCTAACTCAGCAAATGCTGTCCTTTCCCACTAGAGCATCTGCTCTGCTTGGTCTCCATCCTGCTTGGAGCCACACAAAGTTAACATCACAGCATGACTGCTGTGGGCATGGCCATTCCCACTACCCAACTCTACCTCTTGGCACGAAGCAAGGCTCCCACTGTGATGGCAGTCCCCACGTGGGGAGAGCACACGGGGTTCTGTTTCTAGAGGTCACCCCTCTGGTGAGAGGAAGGCAACCATCATGTGCAAATGAAGCATGACCTGTCACCAGCTAACAAGGTGAGGCAGCTCCAAGGTAGATGGATGGCCAAAGGTGAGCGTCACCCTCACAGCCAGCACAAAACCCTGGGCCTGGCACTACTGCAGATGGATGGGTGAGTCCAAAAGGGCAGGGAACAGAGATACAGCTGTGGGTTTGGGTTTGGGTATGGTGGAGGAATGGAACAGGGTAGGGGCAGGCATCTCAGATTTTTTCCACTTCAGATTTCCTCTGTTGTTATTCTCTGTCTTTGTTGCTCAGCTATGGGTCCAAATTCCATGTCAGAAATAAATGAGGACTTTGAAATACAAAACAGGAGTGATTTCTGTTCTTTTGGCAGGCAACACAAAATGGGGTTCATCCAGAGCTGCCCTGGCAGCTGTCCTGCTGCTAGGATTTCTCCAACCCCCCCCACCTGCTCTTGCTTGTTTCTCTTCTCACCCTCTTCCTCCCTTGCCACCCCTGGCCTAGGCACACGCATCCCAAATACATAGTTTGACAGTTTATCTCTTTATTGTGACACAGACTTTTTTGGCTGTGTTTGGAAATTGCCCATGTAGCAGAACAATCTGCAGGGCAGGACAGGGTGACTGCAGCCTGTGCCCTGCTGCGGGCTGGCTCTGTGCCCCACCGCCTCCAACCAGAGCTCTCTGGAGATGACTGACAGCAGGGACAGGCTCTCCCAACTCACTTCTCAGTAGCTTTCTAGGAACTGGTGGTTTGTCTTCATTAAAATCCTCTTGGTGGAGAGGGAACAGTGATGACTTAGTCCTAGGAGCCCTTTCTTGCTGAGCAGGCTGGTCTACAGGGACTGGCTCCATGGCCAAGCCAAGTGAGGTGGCTTCAAGTGGTAAAGTCAGGCTCAGGGGGGCTCATGCCCCTGAACTTGGATGGGAACTACAGCCCGGCAGCAGTCATGGTGACTTGAGGCGACACGACCGGCAGCAAGCCTTCCTGTAGTACCAGTGAGAGCACAGCTTCACCTTCAGCACAAGCACGCAGTTGGCCGTCGCTTTGTCTTCACAGTCTTCTTCTGGGGAGCAGAAGCAACCACAGAAAGGGTTACAAAGCAGACACACTTCCCCAAGCTCAGAGCTGGAGGGAGTGAAGGGTTCCCAGGACTCCTCCTCCTCCCTGCCCTCCCAGTCTCACCTGGGGCCTCTGTGGGGCATGGCTGGAGCTGACATGTCTGCTTGCCTTCTGGTTTGGAAGCGGGGTCACAGCCCTGGGCCAGCGCTTCGCCCTGGTAGCACTTCACCTCGCGCAGTCGCACACCAGCACCACACGTCTTGCTGCACTGTCGGGATCGAGGGAGAGGGGAGAGGGCATGAGAGGTGGGTTTCTATTGAGCTATAGGCCCCAAGCTCTTTCTTCCACTGAGACCTCGCAGTCTGTGCTTTGGAAACTGCTCTCAAGGAGGTTTGGGTCAGATCTCACATGAACCCCAAACTCAGGTTCCCCTCTGGTTGCTTAAAGAGACCTGGGGCAGGGTGAGGGAGGAGGTTGCTTTCTGCTTTTTAATGCAGCTCAGAGTTGGTTTTGCTTTGAATGCTGGTGCTGTTTTAGAAGATGGACAAAATGGCAGCTTCGCCTCCCCCTCCCCCCCATTCACTAAACGCTAACTAAAGCAAGCAAGAGGACAGAACATCAGCTCCTGGCAGAGGAGACGTGACTGCATCACCTGCAGTGTGGTTCATGCTTTTGCCTGAAGCAATAATCTATGAGCTCTAGTGAGCTCTAAGGTTTTCTCCACCTGATGTGTGCCAGTCCCTCCTTTTGCTGCCTGAGCTGCTAAAAAGCAGAGCTCATGGTCCCATCCAGACCCAACAGAGCCCTCAGCAGACCAAACTGCTGGAAATCCTTACTGCAGGTCATGTTCCACCACCCAGGGTTAGCTCTTCTCCCACTTTCCCGCCATGCTGAGCTGTACCTGAGACCAGGAGGTAGTGAACCAGGTTGAACATGGCCTCATGAAGCAAGCAGCTTGCTCCTCAGGCTTCTGTGCAGCCTCGCAGCGCTTCTCAGGGTACTCCCTGTACACCCCATTCTCCAGCCCTGCACACAGGACAACCCGGGTCTTCGTCCCTCGTCCACAGCTGGCATCACACTGGGAATGAGAACATAAACTGCTGCTCTGCTGTAGAGCTTCAGGTAATGTGACATCCTGCTCAGAAGCCAGGTGCTGAATGTATGTGCTAACACCAGGCTGATGGAGGTAGTGCTGCCCAGGTCACGGGAACAAGGGGTGCCTGCAAGGGAGCTGAATTCCTCTGGTGTGTGGACAGGAGGTGGTTATGTGTTCAACCAGCATGGAGGATGCTGAATTGAGCCTGGTTGGCCTGAGAGCAGCTCCCACAAGGGACCTGGAGCAGTTGAGGTAAGACTGTAAGAGGCTGTTTCTGTCTTATTTTATCTATCTCTATGTCCTAAAAGACCGCGTAGTGTGTTTGTGCAGTAATCTACATCTTGGAGTACTGACAAGCTTTGTGAGGGCTCAAGGGGACCAAGCTGGTGCACTGCAGGAGATGTGCATGGACAAGTACCCAAGCTCAGCCCAAAGCTATGTAGGCACAGATGGGAGGGTTCGACCTCTCAGGACAACGCTGAGAGAAGCAGGCAGTGGGAGGCAGAATCTGATTCTAGCTGTGTTCCCTGGTGTCCTGGGCAGCACTTACCAGCATGAGATTTCACTGCTTAGTGCCCATCTTCACAGTGCCAGGGCCAGCACAGCTGGCTCACATCCCTCCTGAGTCATCCTGCAAAGAGCTCACCAGCAGCTGATCAGCTGAGAGAGCACAGCAAAGAAGCTGGCACAGGCAAAAGAGGGGAGTCCAGCTGGCCCTTCAGAGTTCAGGTGAGTTTAATCACACAGGCACAGCTCAAAAACTGCACTGCAGCATTCGGCGTGACCCACACCACAGGACGGAGCAGGAAAGGGCTACAGGACTGCCATGGGTCCCCAGTTGTAACTGATTTCTGCTTGTTACTTGTGCTGGAGGGACTCTCAACACAATCAGCAGCTAGGAAGGCTAGAAAAAGGATTCCTTAGAAACCCTCCTCCTTCATGCTCTGTGAATGCCTGTTCTTCTCAAGACTATACAAGGCAAAGCCCAAACCCCACCGGTCTGTCATGATGTTCTCTCTGGGTGCTCTGGGATTTGGACCAGCTTGTAATGGAAGCTTATAATAGCCCCTCCAGCAACAGAGGTCAAGCAGGCTGGCAGCAGTTGCTGGCTTAGTAGAACAGGGTCCCTGGGCTATGTTCGTTGCACTTGGGGCAAATAAATGTGCTTGGACTGGAGGTGACTCCCAGGGCAGGGACCTGGGCTGTGGTCCGGGTTTACCTCTGGCTCTTATAAACTGGAGATGCAGTTGATTTTTCTAAGGCTTTCTCTTTAGCAGTGAGACCAAAATCTTGGGGGTGTAGGTGCAGATTCTGGATGGGGCTCTGCTGAAGTGCCTGCAACTGCCAGCTGGAAGCCAGAAGTGGGAGAGGAGGAGGACTTCCTTAGAACACTGCTGCCTTCCCAGCGACCTCTACTGGAGGGCCACAAGTGCCACAGACTGGGGTACGGTGGGGGCAAGATAGGGTATTTTCCTCTTCCCTCTTTTTGGAAGGAGCTACGATGAGGGTACAGCTCTGCAGCTGGTGGTCACACTGTACAATTTTGCTCCATCAAGGGAGCCAAGTGCCCACCATCTCCTGTGGGATGTGGTGGGAAGGAGGGCTGAGGACGGAGGGCTGGCTTGGCTTTACCTGGTCCCACTCCTGCTCTACCCAGTGTGCAGGGCAGTCCTTGTCTCCACACGGATGGACGGCCAGGGGCTTGGCAGCTGGGTCACACTGTGTGTTGGAGATCACCTTACCCTCCAGGTTGCGACAGGCGATGAAACGGCTTATGCGTCCCTCACCACACGAACCTGAGCACTTGGAGGAATAAAGGGCATTTAGACACACCAGGGAGGTGGAGGGGCCACGGTCAGCAGTGTGAGTCTGGAGCCCTGGATCTGGGGCTGTGGTACTTGATCCCAAGGGTCCTTAGAGGTGTTGGAGAAACATGGAAACGTGGCAGTGAGAGACATGGTTTGGTGGGCATGGATGATGGGTTAATGCTTGGATTAGATGATCTTAGAAATCATTTCCAACCTTAATGATTCTATGATTCTAAGTTCTAGCTCTGAATGAGCTCAATTCAATAATTTGAGGAGCTCTTGGCACCTGGAGAATGGAGCTCCCTGACCAGATGTACCTCTAAGGACCCTTGGACTCTACCACTCCCTGGGTAGCCTGTGCAAGTGCCTCACCACTCTTACTGAGAAGAAATGTTTCCTAATAGCCAACCTGACCCTCCCTTGGCGCTACTTGAGGCCATTTCATCCCATCCTATTGCTGTTACCTGGAAGCAGAGGCCGACCCCACCTCACCACAGCCTCCTTTCAGGCAGTTATACAGAGCTACGAGGTCTCCCTTGAGCTCCTCTTCTCCACACTGACCCACTCCATTCCCTCAGCTGCTCCCTATCACACTCTGCTACAGACCCTGCACAGCTCTGCTGCCCTTCTCTGGACATGCTCCAGCAACTCAATGTCCTTCTAGTGAAGGGCCCAAAACTGAACATAGAACTCAAGTGCCAAGTACAGCAGAGACCTCCCTGCTCCTGCTGGCTGCACTATTGCTGATACAAGCCAGGATGTCATTGGCCTTCTTGGCCACCCGGGCACATGCTGGCTCAAAAACATACATTGTCACTATTTCTCTAGCCTCTGCCAGAGGAAGGCCAACAGTGAGCAGCAGCGTGACTGCCCATCTGCTCCCTCCCAGCCCTGTTCCCTCAGAAGTGGGAGCATGGAGGAGCAGCCCCTCTGCACTCACCGGGCCCCAGTCCGAAGCGGTCCAGTGGCGGTCGCAGGGCGGTCCTGTGCACTCCTTCTCACTGCTGGGCTTCTGAGACTCATCACAGAGGACCGCTTCCACTGAGCAGCGCACCTCCCTCTTCATTGTCCCCTGGGTGCCACATCGGGCTGAGCACTGCAATGACATGGAGTTGGATTCCAAAGCAGAGCACAAGAGGAACAAGCAAAGGCATTTTCCTCCTGCTGCGCTGGTGGAGAGAGGAAGGGCCCCAGCAGGGAAGGAGAAAAGTGAGTAAAGGTGAGTGTGCAGTCGGGCAGGGCTTCCTCAGCGCTCACCCGAGGGAAGCACCCAACATCTGCCATTTTCCTTCAGACCCCCAGCTCATCCTTGGATGCAAAGCTCCCCTGATGCCTACCTCAGACCACTCCGAGAGCTCCCACTGGGGTCCGCAGGCCTTGTTCTTGCAGGCTTTCCTCTCTATGGGCCTGGCCAGCCCAGCTGACTCGCAGAGGTCATCATAAACAGAGCTGTCGAAGCCTGGAGCCAGCATCTTCCAGCAGCGCACGGTGCGGTACTGGTAGCCCTCGCCACAGGTCCTGGAGCACTCACTCCACCGGCTCGTTTCCCACCTCCACAAGCAGTCCCCAGGAGAGAAAGCAAAAAGCAAAACCCAGGTAAGGGACCCAGGAATGGAGGGTGGCTGGGGAGTGTTTGTGTGCCTGGGGCTCCCTGACCCACTAACTGCTGCTATGAATCTGCTCATCAGGTGTAGGTCTGTGGTCTTGAAAAGCAACTTTGTGCTCAGCAGGTAATTTAGACGCAGAAAATTCCTTCCCTCTTTTCACTTACATGAGGATACACAGGTTTAGCTGTTTAAATACGTCTTCCAGACCAGAAATGGCTGCATACTGTGAGCATACTTGTAAGGAAACAATCCTTACAAACATGTGTATTCCCCAGGGGGAGCAGATGTCATTTCCACTCACCTAGGCTGGCAGTCTCTGCCTGTGCAAAATTCATGTGTAGGTTCTGGTCGGGTCAGGGCATCGCAGTACGCTTCGTCCACTTCCACTCCGTCATACCGTACACACATTGCATATGAGGCACTGATACCTGCTGGACAACCAAGATCTTGTCTAGGTCAGGCTCCACCAGATCCAAAAGCCTCCCCCAGCTACTAGAAAATCACTCAAGAGCATTCACTGCCTCTGAAAGTCTACCTGCAGTTTAAAAATACCAGTAGCCAAAAAGGTCCTGACATGATTGGTTGCCTCAGAAAGGCTTGAACTGATAAAAGCCTCCAGACAAAAGTCAGCCAGATGCCCTGAATAGCTCTGCTTCTCTCCGTGGACTCCGAATGTTGGCATATAAACCTCTCATCCTGGGAAGGAAAACTAATGCTAAAACTCATCCTACAAGCTACAGAAATTTGACTGCACCACTTAGAAAATTCTGCAGCTTCAAGATGCCACTCCAAGACCGATGGAATTTGAAAATATGCTGTTTTCCCACCAAAACACATCTGCCCTCTCTAGATACCGAAAAAGAGGGAACCAAATGGCAAATAAATTGGAGGCTGCCGAGTGAATTCCAACTACAGAAGTCACCAGGACAAAAGCAGTCTTCAAAATAAGCACTGGGTCTTTACCTACCTGAAGTGCAGGTGGAGCTGCAGGGGGCATAAGCTGAGACCTTCCACCGATACATGTCAGCCAAGCTGATGTCATCGTGGCCCACAGGGCTCACATCAAACTCATTGCTGCAGAGAGAGGAGGAGGCAGGAAATAAAGATGTAAAATTGCTGTGAACATAAAATATACTGTATTTCCTCCTTTCTTTCTTTGAAAATGGGAAAAAACTCACTGTTTCTGTTCTCTGTCCCTGTCTCCCCCATCATGGGCAAGATGCACCACTGATAAGCAGAGCATGAAGCCTTCAATCACCTCCTGTATTCAGCTAGTAAGACTGAACAGCCATGGCCCCACAGGTCTTTCAGAACACATTTAAATGGATCCCTCTGAGGCAAAGGAACACAATATATGTTCCAGTAGCTCTGTGTTGGACCATGAGCTGCGCCAAACGCTATTTGGAAGACACATCATTGCTCAAACACCTATAACAGATGCCATGGAGAGTCACTGGCAAATGGGAACATCAAGGATAGCAGTGAGACTACCAGAGGATTGGTTCAACCCTCCCTCCCCAGCCAACCATGCTCCTGTCTTGCCCAGGAAATCAAGTGCCACCTTTCAGTGCCGGGGGCTCGCAGAGGCTCTGCCTGGCTGATGTCCACCGTTGTGCTGCCACCTAGCAGAGAGCTCTCCACAGATGCCATCATGCTGTAGTTGCTCGCTTTCCCCTGTCTCCCAGCAAACATCTCCACCTTCAAGTCCTCCAGTGAGTTCTTATGGGACGGTGCTTTGTGGAGGCCCTGTGGCCACTGGGCAGCTGTCTCAGCCCATAGTCCTGCCGTGGTGTTCCTCTGGGCCAGCCTGGCAGCCAGGTACTGCAGCTCCCTGCAGAAGGCAGTGTGGTGTGGGTCCCGGTGGCACAGCCTCCTGAAGAGACGAAGCCTGGAGGATACGATGCGGCTGTTCTCCAACAGCTCAGACCTCCTCATGCTGTAGGGTACAGCCGTGCTGATGGAAATCTGGTTGAATTTGAGGGCTGGAAGAAGAATATTGGGATGCGTTAACTATCTTGCACTGCTTATACTTTAGCACGTGGTTTAGTGGTGTCTGGTAAGGCAAAAAACACTGAGTATTTGGCCTCAAAACCCTAAGTTGCCATCAGGGTGCATCAACAGGCTTTAATTATCCTGAGCAACCTCACTTGAGATCCCTGCACCTGCCCGTGGCCCAGGAGTAGCATTAAAGCTCAGACCTATGCTGTAGGTGCACTTCACTCCTAGTCCTGCTCCTTAACTGTTTGGCTTTCAGACAGACCTCACATTTGCTCCGCTTCCCACAAGGAGCAACCAGCTGTGCTCTGACAGTCTCCACCCCTGCTATTAACCATCCTTTTTCCCTGTCTGCCTGATGGAAAAGCCACCCTACATTTCATGTAAACCAATGTAGAATGTCTCAATGTCCCTTTTCAATGAATTAAGGCTTGGGAGAAAAGGAAAAACAAAGCAACCAACCCAATTCTGTTTCTCCACCAATTGCTGCTGCTTCCTCTTCTTCTTCCCCTGCTGTGTTTGCATGGTAGACCTGTCTTATGTGGAAGTCATACTTCTCCTTTTCTTCACCTTGTTCCCAGCCCCAGCCCCGAGGATGACTAGTGGAGTTGGTGTGGAAGAAGTGTGGATGGCTGAAGCCTAAATCTTCATGCCTATCTTTTAGAGAAAGCTGGCTGTTGGCGTCATCTGGTGACAGGGAAAGCCATGTGGCATTGGAGTCCTTGGCAGCTCTGAAGTTGGCTGGAACAGGATGGCTCTGGCTGGTCTCTACTGGGTGATGATAACGAGGTCTGTCTACAGCAGGGGCTGCAGTTCGGAGAGGTGGTGATGTCCGTGGTACAGTGTAGTCATAAGTTATATGTGGCATTTTCCCATTAAAGTTATAGTACTGGAGGAAACAGGGAAAGAAAACAAAACCTCTTTTATTCTAAGAGCATGGATTTCTTCTAATCGTATCCGCTTTGTGACAGATGTTAAGAGAAGATAGCATCCTCTTAAACACAAAAGGAAACCCCACAAGGCAATATCTGGCTTCCTCAGCCACAGGGTTGGTGTGAGAACAAAATTAGGAAGCAGTTTGTCTGAGGGAGGCTCACAATTTTGGGACAGGCAAGACAGGAAGGGCTAAAAGTACCTCTTCACATACCATGGCATTCAGAGACTGGTTAGTGGGCCCATGAGCTATGATATACTCCAGCCCATCTGAATTCAGACTCGAAGGCCGCCTATACTTGAAGATCGTGCCAGCTACCCTGAAGTTCTGGGGGTTGTCAATGGCAGAGTTGCCGTTGAAGAAGAAATGCCCATATTCATCAGCGAGTGCTTCAAAGAAAAAAAGAGACAAATGTGATGCTCCATGCAGAGTGCTGAGGCTGCGCTGGCACTAAGGAAAGCAAACCCCGTGCTACCCAGGAGGAAATGCTCACAGGGAAAGCTCAGGTGTCCTCCCACCCCCCAGGCAGCTGAGCTGGGATCTCCACACCCACCCAGACCCCCTGCTTACCCAGGATGTTTTCTGTCTTTCTGCGCTCCATGATGAGGATGTCCATGGCACCGGTAGGGATGCTGGTAATGAACACGTAACCTGAGGAGCAGGAACAGGAGGTGAAGAAACTCCAAGGATGGAACAGAAAAGTGCTCATAGGCAAAGCATATTGTGAGACAGGTGTGCACGTAGGAGGGCAGCGCTACCCCGAGCAGGATATTAAGGACATAAACACGTTGCGCCAAGCTGTGAGCTCTAATCCCAGCTCCCCTCTGAAATCCCTTTACGAATGACCACTGAAGGTCTCTAAGGCTCAGTCTGACCACTGCTGAGTTTGAAGTTAGAAAGGAATTGCATGAGCTTAACAGTGTGGCTGTAGGTGCATGAATGAATGTACTGTCAAGCTTTTCCCTGCAAGAGCACATAAAAAGCTTACTATTGATCAGTACTGGTGCTGAAGGGTGCAGGGAGAAGATTGTAGGTCCCCACAGCTCCCGACTCAACAGAATTTGTCTCAAGAGGAGCATAAAGATTGACCGTTAAATGGATAGGAAGTAAAAGGCTCTTAACGTTGTGGGGGTTTGCCAGCTTGTCTTTCCTGTTAGAAAGTCTGTTGGTTGTTTTTTTCCATCCTGTAAGATTTTATGAGGCCTGGACTGTCTGTGTGCTTCTAGAGAGGTTAGCATCATTACCACACCCTGGAAAGGAGCCAGAATACTTCTCTGGTCTAGCGTCTGTGGAGAATGAGGTAGACTAGTGGAACAATAGCAGTGTAAAACGATGTTCCAAAACATCCTCAAACCACATTTAATTAATTACTAATGAGTATACCACAGTCTGTTCTTTCTTGGTGGAGGAATGGGCCACGAGGTTGCAAGAGATGAACCATTAATCTCAGCCCCGTTTCAGAGGGACTGTCCCTCAGCTGCATCAGCCACAGGACTGGGGAAAGCTGGAGACAAAGTGCAGGCTGAAACAAATGCTGTGACCCTCATTAGAGGAGCCTAATCTTCCAGTGAACACCTAGCACAAATAAAAGAAGATTCATTGACCTTTTCACATCATCTGAGGTGTGTGAGATGCCAAAATCAATAGGAACAAAGAGATCCCCAGCTGCCTCCTACGGTGAAGATGTGAAAGAAAACCTTGCTGGCCTAATTTACAGCATATCATACCCAATCTCCTCTGATTAATCTAAAAGGATAAAATGTCGGTATTTAAGCAGAGGTGGCACTCTTCAGCTTTTTCCACCAAGCAGCTGGGAAACTCCTACCCTCATTCAAGCCAGTCACCCTTCATGCCAGCTGGTGTTAAGAAGTAGCAGATGAAGTCTCTGGACTGTGGTAGCAGGGAGTACCTATCTGTGAGATTGCCTTTCGGAAGCTGCCTGAGACACGGTGACAAGTGCTGCCGTCCCCTCCACACACCCTGCATCTGTCCATCGTCCGGGCCGAATACAGGCTCCCATCGCACCCCACTGGCTGCAAGGAATAGAGCAAAAATAAAGTGTCTCTTAGGGGACAGTGTCTTTTCAAGGTAATGCCACCTTATTCTTTAGGTGAGCTTCTGGATGTGGATGCGGAGTAGTTTGTGACCATGTGTGATGTGCCCCTGAACCTGGGGCAGGGTCACATGTGTAGGTGCAGGAAATAAGATTCAGAAAATCTATTCCCATTTATTCAGCCTCCCATCTTCTGGCCAATCCTTCTCACCATAATAGTGATGTACACCATTATCCTCCAGGAGATGCTGCATGAAAGGCAGGCTGCTTGAGGTTTTAAGACACCTCTCTCTAACACTACACACACACATCCTTCACCCTTGTTGTATGAGGGGAAAAATCCAATCTTTTTGAATTCGGCTATGAACACAAACCTGCAATCCTAGTCTTCTCTGTGCTGGGAGAAAAGTTCTGTTACTCACTGGGAATGCAGATATATCTAACTCCCTTTGTGTGAGTCCCTCTGCTCTGCTCTAGCCCATAGGCATTCAAAAGTGAATGTTATCATTCCTGCCAGGCCTTGGTTTCACTTCTCTGCTGGGATCCTTGGCTTCACAATGACTAAGCAGTCCAACAAGGCATTCATACCCCTGGTTTCTGTACTATTTCCTTCTAGAGCCTCACCTCGCACTTCCCATTGATGCAGACCCCTTGGTAGGTCCTGTCCTTGCAGGAGGTACCATCTTGGGCTCGGGCCATCAGCTGCCTCTCTCCATTCCGCGTGGTGCACTGGAGGTCACACGGCTTGTTGGAGATGCTGGTGTAGTCATCTGAAGGGACAGAGGCAGACCAAGGTGATGGGCAGTGAGGGAGGGGACTTTCTCTTTATCCACACTGCTGGTTTGATATCACCTTAGACGTTCTTGCTTCTCGAGATGAAACCGCAAGGCTACGGACCTTGTGGTAGTAAAGGGATCGTGGTAAGAGGCTGCACCTGGGACCACACATAGAAGTGCTTCTTGATGGCAAAACCTCTCCCCTTTGCAGCACCATCCCCTGTGCCAGATATGGGAATCTACATCAGCAGATCCCAGGCCACACATAAATACACAGGAGCAAGTATGACCCGTAAGAGAGGTATCAACAGTGGGGCTGTGGCCAGCTGCACCCCTTCCAGCTGAGCAATGGAAGTTAGAGGTGCAGATGTTCTATGTTCCCTTGGCAGCTAATGGAAAAACAGGCAGGTCCAGAAAGGCAGTCATATCTCAGGGGAGCTGAATCTGGGCCTCAAGGGCCATCTGGCAACCCATGTGAAGCAATTTATCTCCTCTGTGCAGGAAATGGATGGACATCCTGTTCAGAATAACCCACCGCCATCCCAGTGGGAAGCATGCTGGATGACAGAGGCGGCCAAAATGGTAGGAGGCACACACACAGACTGAACACCCACTCTGCCAAGATGACTGCTGGTGGGTCAAGACACCTGAGAGAAGCCTGTGTCTTGTGTGCTCACCAGCACATTCTGACACAGGATCCAAGCCAGTGTGAGAAGAGGCCTGGCTGGCTGGGGTGGTTCTGTGAAGAGAGGGGATGATTTCTCCAAAGCAGGGAGCATAGGGAAGCACTTCTGGACCAGCCAGGAGCATCCATCCCTTGCCCCTGGGTCCTCCTCCTGTGTCTGAGAAAATCCTGCAGGTGTTTTCTCACCCTGATCCTTTGTGTGAAGCTGTGAAAACCCACCTGGATAGAGGGGCATCCAGTGGTAGTACCGCTTCCCAAAGGCTTTGGCATTGAAACTGGAGCACTGCTGTTGTTTGAAGCTTGCTGTGTTGGCTGGGCAGGGCTATGGAGGGAATAAATGTGATCAAAAGCTCCCTATGTTGCAGCCCTGGTTGTGACAGCTGCTTGGCCCTGCTGCATCCTTGGAGGATGAAAATGCCCTGTCCACCCTGGAAGGAATCAGTGATGGACTCTGATGTGCAGTAATACAGGCAGAAAGGCCAGGCTTCCATCGCCTCAGACAGCTGTATTTAACAGTACTGCAAAACCTACTTCCAGCAAAGGGAAAAGCATAGCAGGAAAACTTCTTCCTTCCCCCCACCCCATGACAAATATGTTTTACATCCTTCTCCCCCACCTTTCAGACCCAGAGAGTAGAGCCCATGTCCCATGTTTTCAAAGGCACACTGGCAACTGCCCCTGGAGTGGACCGTGCCTCTTGTCTGCACTCCTCTGCCAGACCCTCACTGCTGGTGCTCCTGCACTTGCTGGTCCGAGTGTGGACCTCACATCCCCCAGTAAGGATCAGTCAGTGCTGGAAGCAGTCCTCACCTGCTGCTGGCACAGTTGGTAGTGCTTGGCTTGGCCAACACACATGGTGCTGTTTGTTCCCTGGGGCATCTGGAGCCTGCAAAGCAGAAAGTGAAAGCAGAAATGAGCTAGAGGTCTGCAAAGCACTGAGAAATCAACGATAACAGAGAAGTCAGGGTGGGATTTTATCAGAGTAGGGTTTTCAGGATCTACAGTAGTCAACATCTCCTTTGAAAGGCATTTTCAGTGCTTTTAGCTTGGGAGTGTGATTTTAGGCTATTCTCATTATGGGGCAGTTTGAGTGGATGGGAAACAACTGAAGTATTTCCATGGCTGTGCCCAGACATCTCTGAGCTGCAACAGGGCTGGTGTGACAAAAGGGCAATAGGGCCTGATGATACACCATTCCCGTGGAAGCACCTACGATTTGGAAGTGAGCTGGGGAATTGATTTCAGAATTCACTGAGCAGCATGCAGGGAGATGGCACCTCTCATGGGGACTGAACACCTTTCGAGATTAGCAAGAGAGGTTTGGTGATAAACAAAAATCATGGGGATTTCTCAGCAAGTGATGCTTTAGCTCTGGCCAGCAGCATTTGTCCAAGGGATACTGAAGTTCTTGATTAATGCAAAAATCTCGAAAGCTGGGAAGATGCGGGGAGAAAGGTCGAGGTTACAGATGGGAACTTCACTGTGTAATGAAGAACCACATTCAAGCTGGACTGCTCAGACGTACCGCAGTTATTCCTGCAGAGTAACAATTTGCACAATGTCGGTAGAGCCTAAATTCACATCATAAGGCTTCAAAATTGCCATCTCTTTCAGCTGAAGCAGGAGCAGCCTGCAGACTCCAGCAAGAATTGTTTCACGGGGCATGGCTGGCTCACACTTAAGCTGCCCTGCTGAAAGCTGCAGGAGCCTTTTGGCTGGTTTTGATGTCAAGCAAAGGCAGAGATATTGGCAAGCCTCGTTAGTATGGAGGCAGTGTCCAGACGGGTGGCGTGTCACCACATCTGGACCCTTACTATGCTGCCAACCAGCCCACATAAAAGAAATTTTCTTCTGGAGGAGGCAGAGCAGGTGGGGGGCCCTTGTCTGAGCTTCCTGCTCTCAGGAGTGCAGTCACGCAGAAGGGAAGGAGGCTGAGCAGCCCCTACGGTGTGCTGTGCAGTACGATGCTGGCTCTTGTTAGCAGCTCAGGAAAAGCAGGCTGGCGAGGTGCCTGACGAGGAGGGCTGGGTGGTGAGGTGATCCAGAGGGAACAGCTGGGTCCCCACAAACCCTGTTTGACCAATTCCAGGACTGTAGCAGCTGCAGGGGACAAATGGAGGTTGGGGTACCACAAAGGGTGCATGCTGGCACCCACCGCTGGCGCAGGCAGTGCCGCTCCCGGGCCATCACGCCTCCCCCACAGGATCGCGAGCAGGTGGACCAGGAGCTCCACTCTCCCCACCACTTGGTAACTTCTTCGTCCCAGGGGCCAGCTCCATCTGCTGCCTCACTACTGTCCTGACAGAAACAGAGAACTGTTAGCTGGGGAACCCGGCAGCCTAACTCCAGAGGATGGATGGATGCCTCTGGGATCTCGTGGCATGAAGAAGGGCTGCTGGGCATGACATGCGTGGCACTCAGTCTGGTTGCAGCCCGAGCTGCGAGCTCACTGCCAGCCCAGCTCAGACACGCCAGCAGCCACAGCCCCAGCTGCCAGCCAGCACGGAGCAGCAGGAAGGCTGCGGCGCCTGGCTGCAAGGAAGGGGGGTGGGAGGGATGCATCTATCCTTTGGCGGAGCGTATCACAGGGAATAAACTCCTCTTTGTGCATAAGTTGGCTCAGGTTCAAGTTCCTCACCCTGCGACTGTCACAAAAGTCATTTTCAAGAGCGCTTCAGAACCAGAGCCTCTCGCAGGCACAGGCAGCCTGTCTCAGCACAGCTTTGCTGGCCTCTCCGTGCTCAGCAGACGACTTTCTCCCTCACCCAGCATGCTTTGCTGGGGCCAATCCTTTAAATCTGGCAAACCTGAGCTCTCCCAGCCCTACGTGGTCATGGCAGCAGGCTGCTGTCGGCTGCACCTCTGAGATTCTCAGCAGGTAAGTGAGCATATGTTTCAGTGAGATCTTTTCTTGCAATGCTTTGCTGTGTGATGCCCTAAAAGCTCCAGGGACTTTTGCAAACTGTGTGCAGGACCAAATTTGGTGTTTACTGCAACAAAGGTGTGAGCAGAGAGTTAAATGCAGCAATGAGCTTACCACGGGGCAGTGACTAGAAGTGATTTAGCCAGCTGAAAATGCTGACAGTGTATCAGTAGTAGCAGAAAAGAACAAATAATTTGTGTGTGTATTGTCTGTGTAGCATCTCTTATGTTACACTGAGGGCATGGAGAGGCTGCAACAGTGCTACTCTTAGCAAAATCCGCTGATCGTGGCAGTGCTGATAGTCCTGGTGGGAAGAACTGGTCTGCAAAATGTAATTGATGGATGTGAAAGAAAGCTCAGCAGTCTGCTGAGCTCAGTTCACTATTTTGGTTGACTGCCTCTTGGCTCGATGCTCTTTTATGGTGTAATAAAGCCAAAGTGTTCTTCATCTTGCAGTGTAATTCCTGCCCGAGTATTTGTTTCTATAGCATCTGCCAACAGCATCCTCTGGGCAGAGGAGATGCGCCTGATTTTGGGTTAGAACTCAGCATGGTGAAGGTGCACATAGTGCCTCTCCTTGGTGACCACGCTGCAGCTGGAGTGTATTGAAAGTAACCTGCTCTGCTGCAAAAAAACCACCATACCACCTGATGCTTTACTCTTTTGTGATTACAACAGCTGATGGCGAAAACAGTGCAACCAGATTCCTTGCAACATGGGTGTGCTGGCTGGATGTGACTTCTCTGACAGAGAGCAAGTGCTGTGGCAAGCAGCTGAGCTGCTCAAGAGGAAAATGAAGCGTAAAAGAAACAAGCAGATTTTTAGCAAGACCTTTCCCTCTGCTGCCAGATGCCCATTTCAGCCTGCGTCCTACGATGATTTCTGTCTGACTGCACATGATCGGATTGCAGGCAGAAATGCTGGCTACGCAGCTTCCGTGGTTACAAAGACAGAAACGAAAGGCTGTATTTTCAGTTCAGATCTCCTCCTGACCCCTGTGATAAGCATCTCCAGGCCTGCGGAGGAAGCGCCCTTCACAGCTGCTGGGAAGGAGAGGACAATGATTTATCTGTCTGTGCAAAGAGCTCTGTGCAAAGCAGTCTCTCCGGAGCTGGGGCATCAATCATAGCTGGCCCCTTTCCATGTGACTGAGTGGCCACGGACCATGGGGTGCACAGACTGCCCAGGGGGAGGCATGTGGGCCAGAAGTGGCATTATTTACCCAGCCCTTCCCCAGGCTCTGCCTCATTCCATCCCTGTGGGTTCTGCTGCCGCTCAAGCAGCGACAGCAGTTTTCGAATGAAATGTGTTCCTCTACCTCTGTAAGCCCCTGCTCCCACTTCCTCCCTGCACTGGAGGAATCAATCACACATTAAATAGATTGATTTGGCTCTCAGGTTCTCCATGACCAAGCACTCTTGCCAGCCCTTGCCCAGCAGTACTTATTTATCTGTGTAAGCAAGGACAGTGCTGAGCTGCAGCCTTTGCCAGCGAGGCTCACGGTGTGACAGCAGCTGAGACGTGGAGGTGAAACTCAGGTATGTGGAGCTGGTTCCAATCTGGGCTAAGTTTGCTGTGTTGTCAGAAATAAATCTGCACTAACCATGACACACAAATGGCTCTTGTTTGTAATTAGAGCGATACTTGCATTTTCCAAATTTCCACATAATAAATTAAGGCCTGTGGGATAGACTCCAGATTAGATAAGCTCCCAGCTTCAGTTTCCCAAGCCCCTCAGCACACCCCAAGGGTTACTTCTGGACAAGCAAATCCCCCCTCCCATTCCTTGGAGAAAGAGAAGCCAAGGGGCTTTAAAACAACACTTCTGCACTCTCCTGGTTGTGGGAGATGCTGAACTGCTCCAGCTTGCACCATGCTGTGGAACCATGCATGGAGCAGACTAGAAACTGTGGGGCAGGAGATGGGTGTAGGTCCAGGGTCTGTAAGGCTGGCTCTGCCTGGGCTTGGATATGGGAGGAGAATCAGGTACAGCTCCTCAGCTGATGAGAAATGTTAAGGGCTAGAAATCAGCAGAAAAGACAGGCCACTGTGCAGCTCAGCCAGGTGCTCTCCTCAAGAATTCCCCTGGAGGCACTTGTGGCTTGGCACACAGGCTGTACAGCTGCAGCTCTTCCTCTCTGAGGCTAACCACGGTATTCCTGTGCCTCAACACCTACACGGGAGGCTGTGCACATGCTCTGGTGAGGGCTGCCCTCCTGTCCCCTTGCTCGGGGGTGACCAGAGCCTGCAGTGATGCTGGGGAACTTTTCCAGGATTTTCCAATATTGCTGTCTCTAAGCAAGCATCACTGAAAGCTTTTCCAGCCTACCCAAAGGCTCAGCAGCTGTTTCCCTTCTACTCCCCAACAGAGCCAGACAAAGGCTGCCACAAACAACTGTTTCAGCTCTGCGAAGGAGGGAGGGCCCGGGCTTACATCCTATCAGTTTTCCAGGCGGTCTTTCTGAAGAACAGAAAGGGATCAAATAAACCCTCTAATGATTCTCTGTTGCGTGTCGGATCAACTCTAAGCTACAACGGGTTTCCCAGAAACCTGGGAATAATGGCAATTAGTGTGTCATTGGCTCAGTGTCCCACACTGCGCACTGAATCCTGGAACTCATTAGAGCCTGTGTCTCAGGGGTTAGAAAGGCTTTCTAGGAAGACACAAAACAAATCCCTGTTAGTTCCCCTTACTGGAGAAGCTTGCAGGGGTATGCTCTGCTGCAGTGTAGCGTGCCTTAGGGCCCTGTGCACCACTGCAGGGCACAAGGAGCTCTCATAGGACAAAAACAGCTGCTGAAAAAGAACTAAATTCTGAACAGCCCTTTTCTGAGGTCACTAACTGCAATTCCTCGACCAGAAATCCACAATCCCTTACCTAAGGGCTTCTCTCTATGGCAAACTGTGCTACTTGCTTGAGATACTAAGCAGCTTCAGATGTCCAAATGCCTCAAACTGCCCGCAGATGTTATCTTGCACTCCTGGAAATGAACAGCCATGTTCAGCCCCCAGGTCTGGGTGCTCTGTGTTGTGCTCTGATCAAAGCTACGGCAATAAATGCTACTGCAGCCCTGAAAAAAAACAACTGCATTTGCAATTGTGTTCCCTCTTCCCCCCAGAAAAGAGAACTCTGATGTACTGTTGATCATCCTGCTGTGAAGGGAAAGAGGAAAGGAATATGGGGCATGCATGAGGAATCCCTACCATTCATTTTTTCAGAGGCACTGAGTCCAGAGAGCTTGGTGCAGGGAGGAATTTGCTTATCTAGGGACTGAGGCTCTCTGTGGCATTCTCTGCATGCATGCTGCAGAAAATCAGAGAGCAAAAGCAACAGCAGGTTAATCCCTTAATGACTGCTGCCTTCACAGCCTGCTCTGTGCGGGGTGAAGGAGTGCACATCTGGCAAGCTGACCCTGGGAAGCCCCACTTATGGGGCATGAAGAGCAGGCAGAATGTGTGTGAGGCTGCAAATGCAGCGGGAGCAGCACACTGGGGCTTGAACTCAAAGGCAACCCCAGCTTAGGTGACACTGCTGCTCAAAGCTGGGGCGTACAGAACCATAGAGTGGCTCAGGTTGGGAGGGACCTCAAAGATCACCCACCCCCCCCCGGCATGGGCTGGCTGCCTCCCCAGCTCAGGCTGCCCTGGGCCCATCCATGGCCTGAGGCACCTCCAGGGATGGGGCACCCACAGCTCTGGGCAGCAGTACCAGCTCCTCACCACTCTGAGCAAAGAATTTCCTCCTAACATCTCACCTCAATCTCCCCTCTTGCAGCAAAAAGCCTTTCCCACCCCCGTCCTATCAGCAGCAAAGCAGGTAAGAGATGGCGTGAGTGCAATTCAGCCACGGCTTTGTGCGGGGAGCAGCACATCGCTCAGAGCCCTCCTGCGAGCCCAGGGGTTCTGCTCCCCCCGCAACCAGCGGAACGGTCTCACTGCTAAAGGCCGTGGGGGCAGGGCTGGAACGGGCTCCCAACCCGACGCCCGTGGCCGTGGGAGGAGAGGAAAGTCGTATTTCGGCCCTAAACGGCCGTCCCCCCCCACTACGCCGGGGCTGACTGGAGGCGGGCGGCCTCTCCGGGTCGCCGCGGCCCTTTGTCAGCAGGGCGGGCGCGGAGGCGCCGTTCCGGGCAGGGTCAGCCCCGAGGGCCGCGCTTACCTTAGCGCCGAGGGGGGCGGCGGCGCTCAGGAGGAGGAGGAGGAGGAGGCGGCGGGGAGCGGCCATGCCGCGCTGCTGCTGCTGCTGCTGCTGCCGCCGCTCGGAGGAGGCGGCGCGGCGGCCCACCAGCGGCCGGGGCAGGAGCAGCCGGCGGCGGGGCGCGGGCCGGCATGGCTGGGGGAGTTAATGACTTTACAACGTGCCGGGAGCCGCGGCCGCCGGGGGAGGGAGGAGGGGGAGCCGGCGGACAAAAGGGAGGCGGCGGGGGGCAGCGCTCCGAGCTCCGGAGGCGGGGAGCCCCGCGGCACGGCCCCGTCCCGCCCCTCGGCAGGGCTTCGGTCCGTGCTGCTGTGGGCTGCTCGCAGGGAGCGGCGTGCCTTGTGCTCCTTCGGTTTGGGATCCATCAGCCAACCTAAGGAGCTCCGAACACGGGGAATCCAAGCACGCTGTGCCTCTGGCAAGGAGGACCGGCGTTTCTTCCTTTGAGGAGGAACCTGTGTGATCCAAGGCTTCCCTCTGTATCCGAGCTCTGAGCTGAGAGATGACCGCTCCTTCCCTCTGCTGCTGCAAGCAGCTCCAGCCGTTCAGCTCCTTTGCCACGGAGTGGCTCCGTGCAGCTCAAGCTGTAAGCATGGGCTGCATCTGCTCCTCTGTGGGGACCGCCATGACCGCCATGCTTCTTGGATACGCCTGAGTGGTCCCGGGTTGGGGGGCCGTTCGCACCTCTCGTTTGGAAGCTGTGCTTCGGCTCTGAAGATCATCAGCTCCCGAGTGCCCTAGCTAGGGACCTGCCGAGCACCCCCCCCCCTCGGAGGCAGATGCTAACACTGAGCTCCGAGCAGAGCAGGGGGAAGGACAGCGATGGGGCTGCTCAGTGCTTTGCCCTCTCCCTGCGCTGGGAGCATTGGGACAGCTGAGGTCACTGCCCATCTATCTCCTCTCATCCTGCCTTCCAGCTTTAGTGAATACAAAGAGATGTGCCAGTTGTAGGTACAGTCCAGCCTGAACTTCCAGAACTGATTTTGCCCCTCAGCTGAGCAGCTTCAAGGTAATTTTTAGTGTCGTTGAGCACTTTGTTGCAGCACATCCTTCCCTGCAGAATTAGTGCTGCAGGGACAGTTTCCACCCTCCTCTGCCTCCCTTCAAAAGATACGGCTGCATCCCGCTTTGCGTGGGGCTCAGTGCAAGGACAGATCCGGTATCTCCCACCCTGGAGATCCAGATCCTCATGTCCTGCAACCTCTTGGCACTGACACCCAAAGCGACTCCAGGGTGCAGGAGGGAGGTGCTGGGGGCTTGCAGGGGGCTCTTGCTCAATATGCATCAAATGTCACTTCACTGTGTGCAGAGAACACACACCACAACAAGCACGGCATCTGGGGATGGGGGGGAAGCATACAAAACCAGTGCTCTCCTCCAGCCAGAGCTGCTCTTGGAGCCCAGCAGGAGTTTGGCTGCTCTGGGAGACTTCTGAATTCAGAAGCAAGACCAAAAAAGCTCTCTCTGTTTAGGCCAGGGCTGGGCAAGATAATTCAGCACAAATGTTAAAATGCGGATATGCAGAGGTGTTGTGAAATTGTGTGGAACAGACTTATTTTTTCCTCCATGAGTACAGTGTTGAAATGAGAAATATTTGGTTTCTAAAATGTTTCTGTTGCCAGTGGGTTTCAGTTTCAGTATTACAATGGAGTGTTTTGCAAACCCCAGCGTGTTTCAGCTGGGGTTGCATTTAGCAGCTGGGTTGAACTGAAGCATTCCTTTATGGGTTTGTTCTTAGTTTTGGGCTTAGCTGAAAAAGCTGCCTATGTTTGTCCCAAACAATTGAGAAAAGTATTCACTTTGTTTGCAGAATTACAGACGTGACCTAGATAAATCATTGTCCAATATGATAAGCTCTTATGCTTTATGAAACAAGCTAGACAACAGAATACAGTAAGGCTCAGTCTCACTTTGAAGACTTTGCTGCTCTCTTTCACAACCTCATTTATTTTTAAATAAAGTCTTGTTTTAGAAGCAAGCAGGGTTGGTTGGTTGGGTTTGTTTTTGTTTTTGGTTTTTTTTTTTTTTTTTGGTCTTTAAAAGGTCATAAAAATGTATCTGTATTAGAACAGCTTTGCTGGATGATGTTTACAGTGAGGTACCCAAGCAGCATGAAGTTGCCATTGCATACCCTGACTATGCATTATGCACACGATATATAAAACTGGTAGTGAGATAACTTTAAAATAGTAATTTCTCTCAAAATATGGACATGATTAATGCTTCACCAGTTCTTACATCAGCGCCAATACTTAACCATGAAGAGCAGAAACAGTGTTTTTTGTTACCGAAGTAGTGGACAACAATAAAAAGGAGGAAGAGGAGGAAGCAACCAGCATCCTGCCCATATCTTGTACAAAACCACGCCTGGAGCTGCTCTGCTGATGCTGGGCTGTAGCATGTCTAGCTGTGTTTGGCATGGTTAAAACCTCTGCAACAGGATGCTTCATGTCTAATCCTTGGCTAACGCTGCAAGGGTAACTCAGCTCCCTATCAGCCATGGGGGATAAACGTCAGTAAGTCTGGGGCAGTGGGTAAAGTGCTGCAGCACTCCTGGATCTTGTCTTCATGTGACCAGCACTGTAAAGAAATCAAATGTCTGCTCTTTGGTTTGAATTGCCGCCCTCTTCTCTTCCTTCTCTTTGTCCCTTCCTCCAAGTTAGTGGTCACAGATCTCCCAGGAGAGGCCAGGCATGCGGCGGGGAGGACAGAAGAGTCAGGTGGTGATTTCAGGCACTGGGTGAATGGCTGAGCCATCAGTGGAGATCAGCAAGGCACCATAGGCCAGCACAGGGGTCTGGAGAACTTCGGTGGACTGCTTGTAAAAACAGCATACTGTTCTTGATTTGTGTCTTGCTCAGGTGTAGTCTCTGCCTCTGCAAGGCTTCAGTCTCTGCTGTCCGTACAGAAACAAGACATGCTTTGCTCCAGCTGCTCCTTCTCCAGCAGGCACGATTGTAGGCACAAGGGGCTGACACCTGGGGCTGGCTGCTGGGTTATTATAAATACTTCATCTGCGCCTGCCCCCAGGTGTTCCCTGAGTTAGCAGCTCTGCCTCAGACTCCTGCAGCAATTCAGTGTGTAGGAGCACCGTAGACTGTACAGGACCTGGATTTCTCTTCCTGGTGTGCAGAAGAGGAGGCACGGTAAGAATCCATCCTGCTTAGTTAAGTATTTGGGATGTTAATGCCAGAGGTTTTATTCTTTACCACTTAGTATCAGCTCGGCTCCTCATTGCTCTAACATTAGCCAGAGCACCACCTGCCTGGCAGGAAGGCAAATGTACCTTTGGTGGGCAAGGACCTGGTGTGCTGCCTCACATGGCTTGAAATAAGTATCAGTGTTATCATCTACATTCATCAATAAAAGCTGGGGAGAGGCAGGCAGAACAAGGGAAAGCAAGGCAGGGAACTGCTGGGCTGCAAACACTCTCAATCTCCATGAAGGGGGCTTTTCCAGAGGCCCTGGAAAAGCCATGGAATGGCTCACAGAGGTGTTTTGTCAGCTTGCTCATGTCCTGACTCTGAGGGCTCCCCTCTGTGCAGGCAAAAGATGTAGAAACACTTCTGATGGCTTCCATCGGATCTGGATGAAGAGGAATCATGTAGGACCAAAGCTGATGCATCAGCCCAAAGAGATTCTTGTAGCCTCATGGTGGTAAATGGATCGAGAGTGAACTTTTTAAGAGGTAGTATTAAGTAAAACCATATTATTCATTCCTTTGCCTTGGGTCTACACACCATCAGAGTGACAACAAAGTGTTTTGTGTTTCCCTGTTCTCTGTTTTCAGAATGGCCGCTCCATGGGATTCCTCGTTTTGTGTAGTGTTTAAGTGCTGATAGCTTAACATTTTTTGTTAACTGACGTTTGAGGAATTTCTGGATTGCAGATTTGTTTGCACATTCTGAATTTAGGATCTGGTCTTTGGGTGTAAATCAGTCAGTGGAGCTGTATCAGGACTGGCTGGTCAAACTCTTGAGTAGCAAACCTATTTTCTTTTTGAAGCATGACTTCCAAATGTTGGGTTTAGTGAGTTTTACTTTGCTTTGTTCTACTTCCTGCAACATACAGTTTTTCCCTCCTGCCTCCCCACGTTGTAATGTGCTCCTGTGCAATTAGCAGTCTAAAATATCAGCTCTTCCCACCTGTCAGAAGGAAGCATACAGTCTATTATTACCTTCAGTTGGCCAGGAGGCCTGGATCAGTTTGTACCTGTTGAACTCTTCCAGGAAGGTACAGGAAAAAAAAAAAATTGAGAGAAAAAGCACTGGTGTTAAACAAAGTGAGTTCCTCATTCATTTGTGTCTCCTCCTGCCCCGAGGCTGGCTTTCCTACCCTTCCTGGGGCTCTGGCAGCCTGTGCCCCTAGGGTTTGGTGTGGCAGCCCCCCTTCTCGATGTTCTGCACTGGGTGGATAGGTAGGACCAGGTGGGAGATGCGGCTCCACAGCCCGCTCAGTTTGTCAGAGTCCATGTGGTCATAGGAGCTGGGAGTCCTGGCACTGGTGAACTTGGCCCAGAGGAAGTCACGAACCCTCTCTTCCACCTGTTGGAGTCTGATGTGGGTCTCCAGCATCTCCTCCTCCAGCAGCACGGTCAGCAGGAGGGCCACATCCTTAAAAGCAGCACTTTCGTGGTCACAGTACTTGTAGAAGATGAGGGTGGCACCAGCTGGCAGCAGCTCGAAGCGGTGTATCACCGCAGCACGGTCCCCAGCCTGGAAAGCTGAGCTGAGCTCTGAGTCCACCTCCAGCTTGGCCTGGTCACTCTGGAGCCCAGATTTATCCTTGCCATCGATCTGCACTGTGCTGGCACGCAGAGCAGCTGAATAGGAGTCAGCTACATGGGTGCTAAGGCATCGCAAGGTCCGCTCGCCTTTGCGGGCAGCTGTGAAGATGATGATGGCCGGCTGCGTGTGCTGGGATGCGTTGAGGTGCTTCTGCAGGAACTTGCGACTGCGAAGCCACAGGTCGGGACTCTGCCCTGGAAACCTGTCCTGCAGCTGGTTGAACTGGGACAGTAAGGCCTCCACCGTCGGGTTCCTGGGGGCTGGCTGGGACTTGGCGGTTGGGTTGCCGAAGCAGAATATGCAGAAGCCAAGAAATACGAGGCCCAGAACGACAAGTCCTGCTCAACAGGGAAGAGATGCAAACAAGGAACAGAAGTCAGTCCCAAGCGACCCATGGCAACCTGCTCTTTATACCTTCCCTGCTATGATAGGAAAATGGTTCTGGTTGGCACTCTCTGGGATCCCAGGAATAGTGAAGAAACCACTTGCTCCATACTATAGAACCCATGCTCCTTCATATCACCTGGTGGGGCTACAGCTCCAGAGACAAGGGCAAGGCTGCAGTTTCCCAGTTGCAATGCAAAACACCAACTGAAATTACAGCAGCCCACAAACTTTGTTCTCTTACCCTACCTCATCTGTTTTCTTTAAGGTTTCTTTAAGGACCGTTTGGAGCACCTGCCTCCACACACGAAGGTGGCTGACCCAGCTAAGCTATTGTGTCTGCTGCCTTCCTCCTAGCTATGCTGGGTGAACAAGGGCTACCCTGCTATCCAGAAAGGAGAACAGTGGGGTTCAGATACTGCTGGTGTTCCCAGGATCTTTTCCTGCCAGGAGAAATGTATGGTACAGATTGGGTCAAAATGGGCTTCTCTTTAAGGGCATGGATTGCTTTCTTTATTTGTGACCTGTTTCCCCCAAGTCTGTAGTGCCTACTGAGCAATGGTTCCCTCAAACCTTCAGAAAAGACTGTGAAGGGTCATGAGAGAGAAGAAAAATTAAATGTGCTTCATTACTTGTTCCTGGAGGATCAGGGCCTTCTGGTCGATGAGTAATGCACAAGGGAAGCTCCTTTTCCTCACCTTTCACTAAGATGGACTCTTTAGGTTTCTCCTGTTCTGTGTTCTGAGCAGTGATTTTCTGCAAGCAGCGCTGAGCCTCTGGCTGTGGGGCTGCATGTCCTACAGTGAGAGAAATACATTTTCTACTCGCTGTTGAGAGAACAGCTCAGTTGGGCAGTTATGAGAAACGCAACAAATCATTCTGGAGCTCCCAGCTGTGGGAAAGAGTTAAAGTTAATGCTGCTTTGAGAAGCCTCGTCTCTCCTTGCTTTTTGGGCAGGGAAAGAAGAAAGATTCAGCATAGTTTCATGCTTTTGAAAAGAGAACAGAAGCTGAAGGAGAAAGAGACAAAGAGAAGCCAGTTAACTTTGTGCTAAGGAGCAAATACCTTCTTTCTTGCTTGACTCCAAAAGAACTGACAACAGGCACTAGGAATCTCACTGTATTCCAGCACCTAAGCAAAGCAAAGGCACATGCACAATGGAGCAGCAGCAGCGTGCAACCACCAGCTCACCTTTAGTCCCATGTCTGCTCCTTAACATGCCTGAGGAGTTACTCTCCAGTGTCACTTGCTCGGCATGCTCTCCTGCATCCTGGTCTAGGAGAGGAGCACTGGTGCTCTCCTGTGCCAAGAGGCCCTTGGTGACATCTTCTGGGGCATTCAGATCTGAACGTGTCATTTTACTGTCAGAACTCAATGACTTGCTTCTTGATACAGCATCTTCCTCTGCTGTGTTGGAGCTTTCACATTGCCTGCCTGTCTCCTGGTCCTCCTGTGCTTCCTGGAGGCCATGGCTGTGTCCTGCACAGTCCATTTCATTTTGCATCAGCCTGGCTGTAAGGAATGAAATTCACAGACCTATGCTTAGTTTCTTTCAGTGTAAGAACCAAGTACCCTTTCTCCTGTTCTGCCTTCTCTAGGGAAAGGCCCAGTTTATCAGCATTTTGGAAATGCAGTACACACAGATGGGGAGAGACTCACCTCTGTCCAAGTCATTTTGTTCCTGAGATCTTTCTGATGCATCATCTTTTGTCTCCCCAGATTCTTCCAGTGATACTTCAGTTTCCTGAGGAGACTCCACTGTGGGGCTATCTAACTCTGCCACAGTCTCCTCTCCCCCATGAGCAGCTGGTAGCTTACACACTGAAGAGTCCTCCTCTGGTTTGCAGGAGGTCTCAGGCCACGTGCTTGTCACTTGGTGCTCAGGAGATTCTTGAGGAGGTTCTTGGTGTACAGGATGCTTGGCTGTGCTCTCCACCTCCTCTTGGGCTGGCCCACCTGTTGGGATCAGAGTTCCTGGGCTCAGTTAGCCATGCAGGAGATAAGAACATCCAGCGCTTTACTACCACCCTCTAAAACTCCCAGTTCTTGCATTTCAGATACATCTACACAAGCTGCTATGGAGGAGAATTTACCATGGCCAGCCATCATCAGCAGTGAATCACACTGCCTTATGTTTACATGGAGTACTCTATTGTTTTGGCTGTAGTGGTAGCCACACAATGAGCAGTCACTTTCAGAGATGCAATCCTCTATCTGTCCTTTGATCTGTCCAACACCAGTAACTTAAAACACTTTTAATGCTCAAATCTTAGCAGCAGTGTGTGGTGGGTTGGCCTTGATGCAGCTGAGCACCTGGGGTAACCAAAAGTCGGAATAAACACGAGTTGAGATGGAGACACTCAAATAAGTGAAGGAAGGGGACTGGGGGCCCCAGGTGATGCAAAGGCAATCACTCACTTTCTCCCACAAGTGGGCTGATGACCAGAGAGTCTCCAGGCAATGGCTACTTTGGAAATCAACCCCATCCCACCTTCTTCTTCCTGTACCCCAGTTGTATTGCTCAGCATGACATTATCGTGCCTGGAATATCCCTTTGGCCAATTTGGGCTCATCTCAGCCTACTTGTTGGGAGAAAGAAAACCTTGAGCCTGTATAAGCACTGTACAGCAGCAGTCAAAACACTGGCTTGTTATCAACATTTTTCACTTTTGCATTTGTGGTTAAAGAAAAACAACACAGCACTCTAGAGGCTGCTATGCTGAAAGTTAAGTCTATCCTAGGCAGACCTAGTGTAGACCATTCTATGGGGGTTGGCAGTCCCTTCATTACATGGAGGGTATGTTACCACTTCTTCCCCAGACAGTGGTTTTCCTAGGCTAGTAAACTAAGATAACAGACTCAAAGCATTTCTAAGGCTGTTGTTGAATACTGGCCATAACAATTATGGTGGTGTCCATGTAATAGCTGCCTTGGAAGCCAACCGTAGATTATAGGTAGCATCAAGCTATCACTGAAATGCTCCAGTGCAAGAAAAGATACCAGAGAATGGAAGTGCATGGTAGGAACCTAGAAGTATCCTGCTATTCAAGTTGGGTACAAGAAGTGTACCTTGCCCCACCTCCTCTGTAGGTTTTACATCTCTAGGTGGTGGAAAACTGTCTTATCATTTAATGCCTATCAATTTTTTGCTTCTGGGCTGCGCAGAGTTTGGATCCTGCACTCGAGCTGAACTGTCTCACCCCTACCTGGTAGATACAACCTTGTGAAGACTCACTTCTTCACTAGAAGCATATTTGTTGTAAACTCTGAACTTCTTTCTACAGGTGCATTTAAGATACCTTTGTGCAGCAGAACCTCCTCCTCCTTGATTGGTAACCCAAGGGAAGTGACTTTGTCACTGCCACCTACTATGCACGGCAGTGCCCATGGAAGCTGCTCTACCTGATTACACTTATAATTGGCTGCTGGCCCAGAGGTGTTCCTCTCTCTGCACACTGCATTACAAAGCTATTTCCCATGACAAAGCACTGGGATACCAGGAAGAAAGCTCTCCCAGCCTGAAGCTCTATCTTCAGCCCTTCTTGAGCTGCATCCCAAACACAAAGCCTAAACCTGTTGCTGATAGAAATACAAAACTGAAAGTAACCTGCTACTATGTTGCCTGGACAAGACTGGATTTTTCTTAGCTTTTTTTTGGTTTCCATTTCCCTTGTTAGCGTTGAAGTCCTTGCGCAACGGGATTTTCCCAGGAGGTGGAGCAAGCATAGAGTTCACTTACCTCCGGGCAGACCCACACTTGAATTCTCTTCCATTTCTTTTCTCCCCGGGAGTCCCAGCACTGTCTTGCTTCACTTTCTCCTTTGCTTGTACAGGGACTCGTCTCCCCCCTGGTGGGGTGGCTGACCAAGTCCTATCCCTGGCAGGGCCACCATCCCGCCTCGGCCTCAGGAACTGCAGCTGAATGCCTGTAGACCTGATAAGTGCAAACACAGCCGCAGTGATTCATGGTGGAAGGGGAGGCTCCTCCCTCCACTCGAAAGTTAATTTCGTTGCAGGAAAACGAGTGCATGTAACTGTTACGGTATGCCGTGAACTCACAGTGTGCAATGCCTGCCAGCCAACCAGTGACAGGCAGTGTGGAAAACTCATTAGAAACTTTCCCCAACGGAGATGAGTTCACACAGACCAAAGATCTCAATTCCCAGCTGGAGGGGCACCTTCCCCCCCCTGGGCTGCCTCTGTAGCTCAGTTTTCTTGTTAACTGCAAGAATTAGGAGTGCCTGAGTGTGGCTCTCCCAGCCTGGCTCCTGTCCCTCCCCTCCCTGTGCTGTTCTGCTCGCAGAATGAGGAAGCACAAAGATGGCGTGCCTTCGGACACTTACCAGGCAGGGCTGGAGCCAGTCAGGGAGGCGACTAGAAGCAGCGAGGCGGCCAGCAATGGCCCTGGGGCTTGCCCTTGCCCTGGGGCTGCCTGGAGAGTCCTTTCCCTGAATACACTCTGAATCCTCCGCTGTGGGTGCAAAGGTGAACCCTGCCCTTCCTCAGGCGCCCAGGCAGGCTGCTGGGAGTTGTAGTTTTCCTCCTTCCTCTCCAACACGGCCGCCTCTTCCCCGAGAAGCAGCATCTCTGTCAGCAGGGCTGTTTGCTGGAGCATTCCATACTATCCTTCGGGGCTGTATTTCTGAATACTGAATTTCTGTGCTGTAGGTTTAAATACGTTTGAGCAATGCTTTTCAACAAAATGATAATACTCCTTGCTGTGCCTACAGGGGGTAGATATGCTTCATTTTTCTGCCCCCTGCCCCAGGACCTACTTCATAGGAACCTGTGACATGGGAACGTCACACCAAGGGAAAGGTATCAGTGCAAGGGCAAGAGGCTGCAGCCCCCCAGATCAGGCTACAACCTGCATACAAACACCCTCGATACAGCCCAGCACCAAATGGCTGAAACAAAGCACAAGAAAAGGCAACTGAAGTGGTGCTGGAATGAAGCAGAGGCTGTGTCTGGAGCTCTTCAGTTTGGAGAGCAGAAGGCTGATGGTTGGGGTTTGATCCACATGGAGCTGTTGCTCACCAAACACTTCGTTGCCAGAACTTTAGACACCTACACACCAGACAGCAGGTTAAGTTCAAGTGGGTTGAAAAACTAACACTTTAAATGCTGCGTACAGGAAATCTCCAGTCCTTATTGGCACTGGGGCAATGAAAGCAGAGTGTCAGAAAGGATCAAACTCATTTCTGGTCACCAGGTCCGTAAACAGCCAGTGCAGGACTTGGCAGAGATGTACTTAGCAATGGAAGGTGTCACTGAGGTGAACAAAACCTGTTCTGTGGTCTGCTCTTTGTGCTCCCACAGCCAGAGCTGGAGTATGAGGGACGTACAGGGTCTGGATGGGATGGAGATCTCTCTCTTCATGGCAGCAAATACAGTGCTATGCTTTATAGAATAATTGATTTTTTCATTGCTTCTGTTAGCAGATTTTGCTCTTATCCTGAGCCTTGAGGCTTATTTTTCCTCTCATCTCCTCCCCTCGTCCTGCTGAGGAGCAGGACTGAGAGAGTGGCTGGATATACACCTAGTGACCAGGCTAGGTTAACCCACTAAGGGACGTTAAAGCCAGAAGGGGACGTTTGTGCCATCCCGTTTGCGCCATCCCGTTTGCATTCCTGCGGTTGGGAACATCCGGTGGATGCCCCGCTCCCCCTCCTGCAGTAAAAGCAGGCAGCAGCTCCCTCTGTTAACCACAAAGCCTCTGTAGGTGCAGGGGACAGAGTCCACCTCCCTTCTAGGCAGACTCAGCAAATTCTTTTGTCGTGAACAATCTCTCACCGGATGCAGCAGAGGGCTGTAAAAACAGGAAGAATGGCAAAGCATAAGGGAAAGAGCCTAAGTGACTTATCTACAGGGAGCCGTGCTCCTTTCATGGCTCTGTTATGCAAGAAGCCAAGGTCAGAATCTGCATAGAACATGATCTCCCCTAGGGTTTTGCCCTTGGGGGCACCCAACTTGCAGCCCGGCCAAAGGTGTATTTGACTTGTTTCTAGCCATAGGTAAGAAACAGCATGATGGACACAGCAGACAGGAGCTGCAGAACTTCATTAAGACCGCAGTGTACTGCACCCCTCTGCTCATCCACCCCCCAAGCCAGCCCCGTACCCGCCGCTTCCGTGTCACGTGGGGCGCGGCCGGAAATAAAGGCGGCGGAGCGTGCGCCCCGAGTGCTGTCCCACGTGACGCGGAAGCGGTGGGCACGGGGCTCTCCCCGCCTCGGGAAGTGAGGTTGGCGGAGCCGCCCCCGCCGCGGAAAGGCGGCAGCTTCGGTGCTGCGCGGAGCGGAGCAGTGGACGGGATGGTGGGGGACGGCGAGGAGCAGGCTCCGCCGCAAGCCCCCGAGCTGAAGCACAGGCGGAAGAGCCCCCGGTTCGCGGCCGAGGCCGAGCCCGACTCCGGTGGGGCGCCGGAGGGTGAGCTGTGCGGGCGGGCGTAGCGCGGTGGATTCTGCGGTTTAGGGCGCGGTGGGGCGGCGCGGACTGGGGCGGGCGGGCGGATTAGGGAAACGGGCGGGGAGTTTTGAAGGGGACGTGTGGCAGCGGAGTCAAGAAGCGGAATCTCGTTGCAGGAGGCGAGCCGGCCTTTGGCAGCCCAGGCAGCCTGACACGGCCCCCTATCCGCGCCTCCAGGGCGGCAGGTGAGTCCCGGCCCTGCTGCTCCCCTGCCCCCCGAGTTCGGTCGCCTGCTGAGCTGAAGCATCCTTGTGGCTGCGCGGGTGGGATGGCAAGAAGGTCGCTCGGTGGGTGGGCGGGTGGCTGCAGGAGACGGTGGCACTACGTAGTGCGATGCTACGGCTGTTGTTTGGCTGTCTAAAGATGGCTTTATCTTTTCAAACCTTTCTTGTGAGCACCTCTTCGGTGCTGCTTTTGGCTGGTCAGCCGGCCCTGACCTTTGCTTTGCGACTTCTGTTGCCTTACTGGACTTTATTCTTTCTGTTGGCAGTGCTAACTAAGTTGGGCTTCAGTCTCTCCGTGGCTGCAGGGTTGGACAAACACTGACGGTGTGGGTTCACGTCTTCCCAGCTGCCAGAGGGGTTCAGAGAAGGATACGGGTTCTCCAGAGAGAAGCAGCATGTGGTGTCTTGCTCTGAAGTGTTTTTAAGCCAAGGGCTCTTTAAAAAAAAAAAAAAATCCAAATAAATCTGTGTGGCAGCATGGACAGCTGTGTTTACAGTGAATTCCAATCTGCCATAAGCTTTTCAATTCTTATTTGCTTTTGGGTGTCAAGAAAGTAACTCCTGGGAGATCACAACTAGAAAAACACAGACATAAATCATATCCATTCTAAAACTGTATCTTGTCCATTGGTTTTGTGATGTTATGAGCACTAGCCATACTGCAATTATATCAGGCCTCTTTTTATTTCTTTTTCCTACCTAACAGGTGGTTCTTCAGCTTCCTTCCTTCCAGAGAGCCCAGCAAAGGAAAAAGTGAATGATTATGATGTAACTGAACCCAAGAATCCAGCAGGGGATCAGCCTAATGTTTATATACCATCGGAAGGTAACGCTGGTTTTGTCAGTGCCTTTCCTGTGATGTAATAAATGGTTGCTTAATTGTACTCAAATGATACCAAAGGAGGAGTTGAGCTGAAACCTGAATGGATGAAGACGTTTAAAATATTGGGTTTTTTTTTTGGGGGGGGAGGGGGGGGTTAGAGGGAGCTGGTAACTAGCTGCTTGAAGAATCAGGGAGTGGCTTGCATTCATTCAATCAGTAATTGCTTAATCACACAGTTAAATTCATTGCTTGTGGGAGAACACTGAAAGCAATTGTGAGTGCAGAGTGACAAAATATAGGCATGAACCAGGTGGCAGGCCCTTCCTGTTAGATGTAGTAGCTTTCTTCCTTTACAGAGGGGTCTGAGAGGCTATCACGTGGAGCAGGTCTGGTTTGGCAGTACACTGTGTACTCCTTCCTTGATAACCTCTGAAGAATTCATAGCAAGACCTAAACATGTGTTGGAAATGTCTTACTATTGTAAACTCTGATACGATACAGTTTTATTTATAATTTTTGCTTTGGTTTCAGAAAATAAGGTTGACTTCTTTGAGAAAACTCAAGAGCACCGTTCTACAAAATCACAGAGTAAGTGGAAAAATAGATACCAAGTCCTTCCCTGTAAATACGAGAATGCTACAGAATTCTTTTCCTTTCCTCTGCTTGTATTTTACTTCTGCCTTGTAACTCTCTGTCTGGGAATGCAGGGAGTCAGGAGGCAGGCCCACATGGAAGCTGGAGAAGCTGCTCTGTTCCAGAGCTGGACTTCTCTATTTCTACGAGGTTATTCAACTTGCTGACCCAACAGAAAATGACCCCTCCCCCACCCTCACTTTTTTTGTTGGTTTTTGGCTGAGTTGAGTTGACTCATGGGGCAATCAGTAAGTGTAGAGAACTGAGCAGGGGTATTGTAGGCGTGAGGGAAAGAACACAATCTTCGCTTTTGGTATTAGTGAATCAGGACATACACGTCGCCTTCCTGGGGTAACGGTGGCCTGCTGTGGCTTGAACCAGCTGTCTGATACTCCTGGAGAGGAACAGCATTCTTCTGTGCTGGTCAACTTCAGTCTGTTCATCTAATGACTGATTCCTTGTTTCAGATTTTTGTGCTTTTGGATGGGAGAGGGGGATCTTTAGTGGTTTGTTTGTTTGCTTGGTTTTTTTTGTATGTTGGTTGATGTTGGCCTTTTCCTCTTGGAAGAGTGCTTGACAGGGTCTGCCTGTGCCCTGCTGAGGGTGTCAGAGAGTTGCAGAACAGAGTTGCTCATTTAGCCATTTAAGCTCTGGCTTAAACCAGGACTGCTTTTAGCACCTGCTGTCATTACATTCATACAGAAACAAGGCTGCTGTGTTTATTTTGGTGTTCTTGAAGTAACTACTACAGGGTGTGTTTGTTCAGTTTATTCTCAATAGTGTCATTGACAGTATCCTGTTTCGGTTATATATTATTAAAGAGCCTTCAGCTTTGAAACCAGTTGCTGTAGTTTTCAAGGAGCCAGAAATTCTCGCATTGTCTTAATTAACAGACTAAATGAAGAAAACATGCTGACCAGTAATTGCACTGTATATATATTCATACAGCTCATAACACTCTTTGATGGGTAATGCCTCTAGTATTTTGCTGTCTGAACCCATTCAAATAAATAGACCAATAGTACATTTTAAGTTGAAATCTCAGCAGTTATTGGTGCACAATATGGGACCATGATCTGATTGAGATAACAGGCCTGCCCTCTCCCCACTGGAAGATTGGTTATAATTGTTGTCTTGTATATTTTTCTCATGTTCCTTTCTTAATCTCAACAGACAGAAGTAAGTTCCGAGATCAGCCCAGCACAGGGAAGCAGTCACAGCACTTGGCCAAAAGTAAGACTTCTGCTTTCCCTTCTATTTTCATACGTGCGTTATTTTAGCCATTAGCTGGCTTGCTCAAACTGAGCATCCTTAACAGAACAGATGCCCTGCTCACTAGGGCATGTGTTTTCAGTACTAAGGAAGGAAAAGTCTTGTGTGATGGATGGGAAGCGTTTTCACCACCTTTTGAACATCTTCCATCTGTACTGTGTACAGGATTTGCACAACAATTAAAATTGAGGTGGACCTAGTGGTGTTATTATTTAATAGCTGTTGCATTGCTGTCCTGATAAAGGTTAGGACATTAAAAAACAAAACACAAAAAAACCCCACAGAATCCCCAACAATCTAGTATAAGGTATAGCTCTTTGTTGCCAGAGAACTCAGTCTGTTTTATTATGGGTTTTACTGGGGACAGAATCAAGCCTTATGCTTGTAGTAGGTCAAACACATGTTAGTTTAGCTGTTCTAATTCAGAACCAAAACAGAGTTTCTGATGCTCACTGTGCTCCTGTGCACTGTTTGCCACGTGTCCTCTTTGTGAAGCTGGTTGAGAACACATTCTCTGGTAGTATTGAGCACCTGTGTTTGAGATACAAATAATGCATCTTAATACTTAAGAGGATAGGGAGGAGAAACAGCAACAGAAATTGTTCTGGTACTGCCAAGTTTTCTATCAGGCTCTTTGTACAGAAACTAAATGGAGGAACAAACTTTTTTGAGCACCATTTTAAGCTGAGTTTGGATTTGGTTGAAGGAGGGGTGGAGCTTTCAGCTCCTTTTTCAGAAGAATGTCCAGTGTCTTAGTTATTTTGAGGCATTTTCAGATTAACTTGTAATGGTGACATGTCGTTATGTTGCTGAAGAAGTGAGGATTTCACAACACCTCTTTTAACCTGAAAAAGCAAAATTGGAAAGGTTCTAGTTTAAAAGAGAACATTTTTATTTTCAATCTCTGTAGCAGTAGCTTAAGAGTGAGATGAGTTCATTAACTTCTGCTGTATTTTCTTTTTTTCTTTTTTTTGTTTGCTCCTCTTTTCTATAGAGGATGGATTACAGAGTGGATTTTGCAAGGGATGGACTTGGTTAGTTGTTCTGTTAATTAGTATCTCATTGCTTTCCATCCTGTGGATTAAAATACTAAGCCCTCCAGATGCAACTTTGTCAAGTAGAAATACTCAAATTCTACAAGCATTTCGGGCCCGGATGGAGAAACTCAGAAATACATTCCAAAGTCAGGACCCCAATCTGTGGAAAAGAACCCATGTGTTCCTTGAGAAGCACCTGAATACTTCCCACCTGCATTTGGAGCCAGCCATCTTACTGTTCACAGCTGGCCAAGAAGCCGAGAAAGCACTGAGGTGTCTTAGTGATGAGATTGCCAATGCTTTTGCATTCTCCCAGAATGCAACTACAATCAAAATTAATGGGGCAGACAAAGCCATACTGGACAGCGACGTTGTTAAGCTGGAGGTAGATGATGAGCTCAGCTCAGGGTTCACAGAAGGCAAGAAGGTAGCAGTGGTGCATCGTTTTGAGTTACTGCCTGCGGGCTCCACCTTGATCTTTTACAAGTACTGTGACCATGAAAATGCGGCATTTAAGGATGTGGCTCTTCTGTTGACAGTCCTCCTGGATGAGCAGTCACTGAGAAAAAGCCTCACCTTGCAAGAAGTTGAGGAGAAGGTGCGGGATTTCCTTTGGACCAAGTTTACTAGTTCAGATGTTCCTAGTTCTTTTAACAGCATAGATACAGATAAGCTGAGTGGATTGTGGAGCCGTATCTCTCATCTTGTCTTGCCTGTTTGGCCTGAAAAGGGCCTCTCTATGGAGGGATGCATATAACAGGTTTTAGAGTGGCCTCGGAAAGGAGGAAGACAGAAAATGTGGTGTGATGGCTGAACAGGGAAGAACTGCAGCTGTTGAGCTCAGACACGCACAGTTTCTGTGTAAGGAAACTTCATCAAGTGGCAGGGTTACTTCTGCTAGAGTAGCTGGGACTGGGACTCTGAACAAAACCTGCAGAATGTAAGCAACGAACTTGCTAGTTTTCAGTAAGTTGTCTTCAGTAACTTACTCAGGTTTGGTGTCTTGGAATTAGAAGCAAGTGTGTGCCACTGCAGAACCACTCATCTGCTTGTGAAGTTGTCTTGGTGCACTGCAGGCCTTGCTCTGAAGATCCTTTTCTGCTGATAGGTAAAGCTAGTATCATGTGCGATAAGGTAACGAGACAAACATCACCTTCATTGGACAGAATTTACCTTTCTTGTAATACATTAATGATGATAAAGTAACACGAATCCATCTAATCACAGCATAGATGTCAGCTATCTCTGGAGATTTCTTGAAACGGCAGAATTGCCTGAGAGGTTTGTGACTTGTAGAGAATCTTTCAGCAAGCATTTCTTCCTCAAATGAGCCTGCCCTGACCAGTCTGGAGAGTGAGAAAAGCTGAGGTACAGAGTATTGGCTTGACACTGGTAGTAGATGTCAGTTAAATGATTCCTCAGCACCTCTTTGCATTGCTGCTTCAGAAGTTCTGCAAGTCTTAACATTTGGAGAGAATTGAAAAAAATGGCTGCCATGTGTGTACTAAATGTTACATCTCCTTTTCAAATAAAACCTTAGGAAGACATAATTACTTCTCACCTTAAGAAGATAATTATTTTTGCATTAAGAGAATGTATTTATTTGTGGTACCCTAGAAACTAGAAAACAAATCTTCTTTTCATGTGTCTGTGTATAACCTGGTGCTTGCTGCATAAGCTTTTAGTGAAGAACAGATTTGCAATGCATGTTTTTAAAATACATTTTGAGTGCCTCCTGCCAAGAATCCCTCATACCAGACTAGAAACGTGTCCTTCTGTTGTAAATATTTTTTGTAAAAAAACAAAACAAACAAACAAAAAAAAGAATTGCAGCACTTCCATTTCATTACTATTAGTGTATGCTGTTGAACCATTGGTCAACGTGCATTCAGTTTTGAGTATGAAGGAATGTGTGAATACTGCTCTCAAATTAATAGGTCATTTTCTTGTAACAGCAGAGCGCTTTGTGGTTCTTGGGCCCATCCTTTACACACAAGTCCCTTGAGCTGTCATGTTGTCAAGGAGAACATCTTGGAAGTGCTGGAAGCTTCTGGCTTCGTAGTACAAGCACAGATTTGGGGTGTGATGTGGAATTGACCAAAATCACCTTAAGTGTATAAAAGAGTGCAGTCGGAGAGAGACAGAGCTGTGGTTGCTTGAGCCAGTGGTGGAGTTGTGCCAGCACTGGATACCAGTTCTTATTTTAATGAGAAGAAATGCAAACAGTAAAAAGACACGGAAGTGCTGCTGTTCTGTATGTTTAAGAGTAGCTCAGGAAGAAAAAGATGGCATTTACATCTTGAACATTTCACTGGACAAATGCTTTTTTTTTTTTAAAGAAAAAAACAAACTGTGACTTATTTCTGAGTGTATCCTGATAGTCTATCTGCTTGTATGTTACTGCCAACTATTTTAGTAATCATTAAAAATAAATTTACTTGTTTTATAAAACATGGTGAGTTTGCCTGTTGAATGGTACGTGGTCAGAATTTCTTGTTCACATATTTAAGACTGTTCCCTTTACCTTTGACCAGATACAGAGATCTAAAATAAAACCTTTTGCAAAATTTAGAAGCTCAAAGAAACTTGAGTGGAGTGATAGCTATTGGGATGCAGGTGTATGTATTTGATAGTATCTGGGCTGGTCCCTGACTGGGCATGACTCAGGAAATTGTAATAGCTCAGAATTTTCTTATGCTTGGTGTCCTTGCGCTATTTCTCAGTTCTGATTCGAAGTTAGGATATGGGTCACTTGTTTCATTTGTCTGATATCAGTCAGATGACTGAAGGGATGATTCCATTGTTGGCCCACTTCTAGCTGCGCATTCCTGTACCTCTGCTGTGCCAAGTTAGTGTGCTGTGATCAGGGCTGAGGGACAGGACTTAACTGAAAGCTAGCTTGGGGAAAAAAAAGAGGATAAATTTAGCAGAATTGCCATGCACACAAAAAGACTAAGCCATGCCACAGTGCTGGGACATTCATGCTGTTATTACTAATAAAACACATGTGATTCAGTTTCTTTTTCTAAAGCTGTCTCCCATGAGATTAAAGGGCTGTGTTCCTCTGTTTCAAGACAAAATAGGAAGGTGTCTGGAAACTAAAGACTTAACGCTCTCCTTAGTGTTGTGTCAGACAGTAATTGCGGGCTTTTTTTTGTTAATTGCAAGAAATGTGAGGTGTACTTCCAAATATATGGTATGCTGCTTAGTCTGGAAAAATAAGTTAAAAGCAAAATGCTATACACAGCCCTTTCTGGAGGAGTGGGAAGGGTTGGAATTAGAAGACTGTTCCTGCTACTGAAGAAGTAGGTCCTGCTTGTGGCTTTGTCCTTGAAAGGCTCTTATCAAGTATCCATAGGTACTTAATGCAGATCTCATTAAGTAACTCCTCCTCAGCCAGAGGTGAAAAGTAGTATGCCTGTTGGTCGCAGTCAGCTGATTATTACCCTCCTTGTCTTATTATTTCATTGCCTGCAGCAAACGGAGCCTGTTGATGTTTTTAAAACAATAAAATACTTTGCTTCTTCCAGAGAAATCTCATTTCTGAAGCTGCCTGTCCCTAATTGTCAATAGCAAATTAAATGGACTGTGATAGCAAAGATGTGGTTATAGACAGCAAAGAGACTAGGTCTAGACTTAAGGCAGAAAAGGGGATGATTCTTGTTCTGTGGACGTAGAGTACATAAACTTTGGGTAAAATGTGATTCTAGAGGAGCAGGACCAGTAAACCAATTTGCAAACAACACACTTCAGAACACTTATTTTCCAGAATGCTGCAAGTTGGATTGGAAAATGGGACTGAGGCGCATAGGAATGAGAAACTTGATTTTGCCCAGTAGGGTTCTTATCCCAGTGCAAACTGCTCCTTCTGTTGCAAGCAGACAAATGCCAGAGAGCTGGTGAGAGTGCCCTGCAGGCAGCCAGGACATACAGAAAGTGGAACATGGGACCTCTTCTGCAACTCCTGCTGTTGCCTTTGTGCACCTAGAGGAAGGCAATACCTGTTTTGCCTTCAGCAGTGCGTGACTTAAAAGGGACTTAGAGCAATGTGCTGCCTCATCAGTTGTTACCTCGTCTCTCACACCCTGCTTTCAGTCACGCTGCACTGAGCAGAGGAATTCTGAACAATTTTTCCCCACAAATTAAGAAAAAAAATCATGGATTCAATATTCTTTTTTGAAAGATGTGTTTGTGTAGAACTGATAATCAAATCAGCTCAAATTGGGTGCAGAAGGCAAGGTGAGCTCCCCATTAAGGTAGACATACAAGTACTTGCTGTACAGAGCAGAGCTATACGCAATAGCTATTATGTACTTGGAAAAAAAATCTGGCTTTAGAGATGCACAACAGTATATGAACAATTTGCCAGATTCTTTGCTGAGACCCTGTAGCCCAGCTGGAAAACTGTGAGAACAAATCTGAAGTGATGCATAGTGAGCCCTTCTGTTTTCTAAGCACAAATCACACACAGAACAATTTTTCATGCCGCTGTAAGACAAACTGCAAAATTGTACCAGTATGTAAAAGGAAAAAGGGGGGGAGTTCCTGCAGTCTTCACAGCTGTCTTGTGTCCTGTTTTATTGTCAGTGCCTGACAGTTGGATTTGTAATGGAGAGCCTGGACGACCTCATACCACGTTCAACAGGTGGAAGCACCCTTCCCCAAATTCCTCTCTGGCTCTTGGGAGCCACGCCAGTCAAAGAAAGTGGAGAGGGAGGATGGCGGGGGGGATCTAGCAGCTCTTTTGGCTGCAATAGCCAGCTGCCCCTTTCTAATTTTAGAAGGGGTGTGCAAGAGTAGCATGGAGTGGAAAACTTTCCAAACCTCTCTCTTAAAGCTGCAATAACGAAGTTAGCGTAAGATGAGATTGTGGCTGTTTAGCCCTGACTTACTGTATCCATCCACCACTTCCAGCGCCTGGGGAGTGCTCGCAGCAGCGTCTCCATTGCTTCGCAGTGTAACAAGCAGCTCATCAAACTGAATTGGGATGAGAGTCCTTCCTTTTCTCCCGGCTGCAGCTGTTTGCAGGTAAACGGTCTCCTTATTTCTAATCTTAGAGAATTTCACAAGGGAACTGTATTTGCTGTAAATTTCTCTTGTTTCTCTTAGCGTGAGGACTGCCTGTCAGAGCTTTATGCCCATTGGCAGGGAGTTTAAAAAATTTAATACAAAGTTTTATGATTAAGTTCCACGAATAAAGAGAATACATAGAAGCTGTACAGACACATACACAGACACAGATACAAACATAGTCGACAAACACTGCCTTATAATTTTGACTGGCTGAGAAATGATTTTCATGTTTGAGAAAATTCTAATGCGATTCCCCGTCTGCCTGAAAACGAAATGGAGCCTGAAACTAGATGAACTGCTTCCAAGCAGAAACGAGAAGCTATGTAATTAAAAAGGTAATGCATTACAAAAGTGCTGAATAATTTAACTAGGCTGCCAAGGCAGCAATATTAATGACTGAATTTAAGTAAACACCAGGTCATGACGGGGAATGGAATAATGTAATCTGCCCTTCTCTGTGATCAGGGCTCTCATACGCTGCAGTAATATTGCCCGCATTGACTGAAGTTGTCATTATTACTAAGAGTCTTTTCCTGCATTCGGAAGGTGCAGGTTTGTTCTTTTAGGACTTGGGAGGGAACGAGGCACTCCCTACCACCTTTTCCCATCAGAGCTGTGCATGTCTTTCGGTGTCCAGTTATTTTTTTCTCTTATCTGGAAAAAAAACAAAAAGCAGTTTCCAGTGCCATCTCAAGCTTACCTCTTGTTTCAAAGGAGGTATGCTTACTCTGGATAACACACTCTGTAATTAGACTGTGTATGTAAAGGAGCCAAATTAAGGCTCAGCAGGTACCCTGTAATTGTGACATGATTAAGTTCTGAGTTGCTTAAGCTCTGCAGCTGCAATGGTCTCAGTGTTCGGGCTGCTTTCCCATGTTGTTCCCATACTGGGATTATTTATATGCAGAACATTCGCCATTCACAAGAAAAGGGGGTTATGTAAAAATAGTTTAATCCTAAAGGAAAAAAAAAGCTCCAGTAATTTCAGTGCTCCTTTAGGGGCTGTGGAAGATAGCACTCCACCCCCGTGCTCCCCCAAGAAATTTGGCATCTGTAATCAAACCATCACGCTAATTACTGGAAACCAGAGTCTGGCGAGGCTGCAGACAGGCCCTCAAGGAGACGTTCCCAAAATATCCGGAGGAATAATTTCTTTTTTTCCTATTCTAATGACTTTCCTTCTTCAATGGAAATAATTCTGCTGCAGCCGGATAACATCTCAGACCTATTTTTGAAATGTGGGTTAACTGTTAAATTTGGAAACAGGGAGATGGCATTCGAAGCTGCTTTCATTTTGGGGAAGAAAAAAAAAAAGTGTGGTTTTTATGAAGATGGTGCCCCAGTTTCAGCTGGAGCCGCCTCAGGAACATGCCGTCATCAGCCCTTCTTGCATCAAACCTGAGGCACCGAGCCCTGCCGCTTTGCATGAGCGCTGAACCAGCGGGTCGAGCCGGCGCGAAAAGAACACAAGCCGCGAGGAACGCGTTGGAAAAGAGCACTTTGCGGCGGCTGCGTGCGGCGCTGAGGGCACAGCGGCCCCGTGACAGGGCCGGGCCGGGCCGCCCCGCCCGCAGCCGGGCGCCGTCTCGCCCCGGGCCAGGCGCGGCGCTGCGTGGGCTCTGCTGACACCATGAAAGCAGCAGCGCCGAGCCGGCGCCGCCCTCGGCTCGGTCTGGGCTCCAGCCGATGTAGGAGCGGAGCTGCTCGCCGGGCCTGGTGCGATCCGGGAGCGGGACGGGCAGGCTATGCCACAAACAACATGGCGCTGAGGTGAGGAGCGGGGTGCCGTGACAGAACGCTGCCATGTTGGGGAGGTCGCCGCGCGCCGGTTCTCGCGAGACTTGGCCGGCCGCTCCCGCCCTGCCCCGCGCCGCTGCCGCCGCCGCTCCGTGTCAGTCGCTGGCCGGTAATGGCGGTGGGCTGGCGCCGCTGAGGGAGCGCGCGTCGGCGGTCTGCGAAGCCGAGCTCGGGACGCACACCCTTCTCTCTGCTTTCGCGGGATGCCCCGGGACCCGGGCGGTGGGCGGCGAGGAACCGCTGTCACCAGGTGAGCAGGCGCCGGGAGCGGCCCAGGCCCGGCAGCGCTGCCGGCTGCGTCCCGCTGCGGGGCCGGGCGGTGCGGCGGCTGTCAGCGGGCCGGGCTCCCTTCAGCCTCTCTGTTTTCCTCTTTCTTTCGTTGATTTTGCCAGGGGCGGTGGAGGAAGGGACGGGTTAGGGTCTCTGTGGCATTGCTGGTTATCGCCTTGTTTGGGGAAACACCGGACGCGGGTCTTCCTCCTGAGCCGCCTCGCTGCCCCGTGGAGCTGCTGGCAGCCCCTGCCCGTGCTCGGCCTCTCCGTGACAGCGCTTAGCAGCGTTAGGTTCGCCCCGTGCCTGGCGCCGGGTCTGTCCCCGGCTGACAGCTGCCCCAGCGAGCTGTGACCGCGTTGTGCCGTTCAGCTGGGCGGCCGCTGGCGCAGAGGGCTTTGTGCTGATGTGACTGAGGCTTTTTCTTCTGTGAATGTGGTTTTCTGAGCTATAAGGCCCGCTGTTGGTGTGGATGTCTGGCAGTTTGTCTCTGGCTGTAAGCCGTATCACGGCAACCGGGCGTCTCCTGGCACATCGCATGCCTGCCCTCGGAACTCCCGGTCTGGGATCGCGCTGCTGCTGAATACGCTCTCCAGTGCCCCATTGCTGAAAGCTCACAGCCTCACCAGTCAGCTCTGTGTTTGGTCATCTTAGATTGCTTCACAGGGCTGCCCAGCACACACCTGAAAGCTGGCTCAGGAGTCTGCTGCTACCAAACAGAACTGCAGCCAGCATGCACTTGCTACATTACACGAGTTCACATCTGCCATCCTGCCTGGCTGTATGGCCAGGCTGCTGTGCTCGCTGCTCCTCATCGTTCCGGTTGCTGCACCATCTTCATTAGGTAATGCTTCAGATAATTAAATACAACCGAGGGTGTGGCCACGCTGACACTGTTGAAGGCTTCAGTTTCTGTGTGTGACGCTACCTTGAACAAAGGTGTGCTGCATCCGCTGAATGCAGCAACTGAATTTGTGCAGCAGTGACACATTTCTGCAGGGGGCCGGGGTGCTGTGGGAGCTGCACTGCTGTTGGTTCAGGTCTTCTGGTACAGCCCCTAGGTGTGGCGGGTTGCTGAAAAAACAAAGGGATGTGTAACTTCTAAGTCATGTTTGCACAAACTTATTTTGCTAAGCTGGTGTGTAGCTCTGTCTTGTCACTGTAACGCTGGCAAGACTTTATGAATATAAATGGTCCCAATGTGGACAGCATCTTTCAAGCCTTGAAATAATTCTGTCGGTGATTTGTGCCACCACAATAAAAGCGTCCGTCGAGAACTAAATAAGCGGATAAGAGGCATTGGAATTGCAACGGTAAAGAAGCAACTTGTGATGGCTTGGGTATGATGCTTTTTTGGCTTTTTCTTGCACTCCTCTACCAGATGCCCTGCTGGTTTCTACTGGGGTGGGTTCTCTGTGTCTGACACTGAACATCAAGCTGTTGGCTTGGTGATACTCCTTGGATTTGAGTGCTCAGTTGAGGCTGTAGTCCTTTTTATCTTTCAAGTTAGGCATGTGTTTGGTATCAGCTGAAGTGTTAGTGCACATAGATCTGTATTTTCCAGTATTATATTCACAGCAGGTAAGCAAAACTGCCCAGGGTGAGGTGAGTAAGTGTAATGTTTTGCTGATGCTTCTCTTTCCCCACTGTGACCCAGGCTGGCACTGACCCTGTGGCAGCTTGCTCCAGTTTGCTGAACTGGTGGAGAACCAACTGAAAAAAGGAAGTGAATGATGTTCTGCAGTTGACCTGGCTTAGTGAGCAGTTGCACAAGCATTGCAGCTATCATGGGAGAGCAGCATCATTGGTAGGGAGGAATATGTGCATTCCTTCATCAGTGCCAAGTTGCTAAATGTGCTCCACGTACCTTATAAACTCATGGTAAGATAGGACTTCTCTTTATCAGTGCAGCAGCATTGTTTAAAACGTGCTACCAGTGTACTCAGTCTAATGCAATTGGTACTATTCAGCATAGGTGGTGTTAGTGACAACCAGTGTAGCAGTGTAATTATGATGGGAGAAGTTGAGTGTAGAGAGAAAACTTTCCTAGTATCTCGGGCACATGGCTGGATTGGAATGTCTGAATGTAAAAATTATCTGTAGGTGTAAGTGCCTGGAAAAGACATGTGTATCATTGTCCTAATGATGTAATAGGCTTTAATGGACTGCTCTATTGAGAATAAAATTGCTTGCATGCGTAGCTGAGAAACCTTTGTCAATGTACTGCAGAAAGAATAGAGCAAATAAATTAATGAATCAGTTATTCTGGGCCGTTTTTACTGAACGCTGAAAGAAGTTGTCTGCGTTGTAGCTTTGTAAGAACAGCCTCACCAAAGGGTGATCTGTGGCAAAGAGGTTTCCAAAAGTGTGACATTTGTTAATAGGAAAGTACATCGGGTGAAATTGTCATGTCACGTCAGAAAATCTGGATTTAATGTTCAGGCACTTGAAGCATTTAATGGGACAGAACAGTAATTATTTAAATATAAGAGAGGGTTTTATTGTTTTCTATCTAGTGCAAGAAAAAAAACCTTCTCAGCAGGGTCCTGGTACCAGTCTTTACTGGTCACTGGCCTTTCCAAGGCAGGACTTGCTGAAGGATTCAGGCTTATTCTGCTGAATGGATTTAGTAAGGGGTGCAAGAGTTGTAGTATTCTAGCATGCAGTTTCCAGTAACTGGAGATGAAACGAGAGAACTTCTGTTACGAAGGCTGAGGAAACATACACAGAAGTGTTGTATCTTTCTGAAATTAGAATGTGTTGCTGATTTTCTTCTCTGTGGTAAATGCAAACGTCTTCGTAGTCAAAGGCAGTACAAAGCTCCTGAATGGGTAGGGAAATGCCTGTGTGCATCTCCTTAGCAAATGGATGCATTGTCTGTGCCTTTGTACTCTCATGTCTTCACGAACAATGAATCGAGTTACGTGAGCTGTCACAACATTCATCTCAATAGATTTCCTCAGAGTACCTCCTAGTATGTGATGCAGCAAAGTAAGATATTCAATGCATTTTACTTTTGGCTAGACCACTAATTCAGTTTTTAGCTCCAGCCATTGCTTTTGCATTGCTTATGATGAAGCAGTGACACTTTTGCAAGCTGACGTGGCTTCTCACAGCAGAAGAACATTGCAAATATCCATCCTCAGCTTATACCTGGGGAGAGGGATATTCAGTAATGTTTCAAGGAATCATAGAATGAATCATAGAATGGCCCGGGTTGGAAGGAACCTCAAGGATCATGAATCTCCAACCCCCCTGCCGCAGGCAGGGCCACCAACCTCCCCATCCGATACTAGACCATGCTGCCCAGGGCCCCCTCCAGCCTGGCCTTGAACACCTCGAGGGACGGAGCATCCACAGCTCTCTGGGCAGTTGTTTCATTCATAGGAGAATCTTCAGTGTAGTTTGGATGCAGATTTAGTACCTGGCTGATGTCAGGGATTTCATCTTACAACTCCTGCATCGCGTTCGTGTTTCTCAGCTGAGTTTTCTGCTGTTTGATGGATGTGGGACAGTTGATGTCATTTATCTTAATGGTTAATAGTTAGAGTTAGCAATGTGCACTTCACATTTTTCTTACTGCTTTTCTGTATGTAAATGTGTGCTGTATCTTGGTTGCTCTCTTTAACTACTTTAGTATGCCTACAAGCTTTTAAAATATTTTTCTAGCTTAAGACAGACCAAAAGTCACACATACATACATACATACATATATAAATGAATCTTTTTGGTTCATAGTTTATATTTTCTTAACAACCAGAACATGAGATCTTGTGGTATATTTACTGCTTGCATTGCGAGACAAAACAGTATTGCCTACAACGTTACTCATTCAGAGCAGCTAACAGTTGTGCCTTGTTGGTTACTTTCAGCATTTTTTTGCATCGGCCTCACATAATTACCTGTTGTCTCACATACAGCCTTACTCAGTGGGGCCCAGAGCAGTGTGGACCAGTAAACAATTTCTGAGTCATAGCAATAGCAGCTGCTTGGATGCAATAGCAGGCAGAGCTACCTGTGCTGGCACTCTGGGTAGTTCGAAGCCAGGGACTCTATCATTAGACACAACTCAAATTGCACGAGAAGAAAACCCCCCAGCTTTCTTGCAGGTATCTCTTTAGAGGTCCAAAGAAAGATTGTGGGTGGTGTGTATGTGGGGCTTTTTTGTTTGCTTTTAATATATTTGTTTTGGGCAGGTGTGTATTTGTTGCACTGGAACTCGTCCCCAGTCCCGAGGAAGGCCAGGAAATGACCTGCTTCTTTCTGCTTTGAGGGAGGAAGCTTTCTCAACGTATGTTGAGGCAAAACAAAATGCTAGTTATTCTTGTATCAAATGAACATTAAAAGAAAAGTCTTAATGTATTGTGGATGTTTTGAGCTCTTGTTTATTTGGAATAATGCAATGTGGTAAAAGCTCAGATTCCAGAAAATGGTGTGGATGAATGTGTTTGTATTCTGAACTCAGACACATCATTAGAAATTGTACTGTGTGGCATTTAAGTAGTCATGGAAAGCGTTTCTGGCACCTTTAAATAGAAATTCCATCACTTTCAGCAGGCTTGCTCAGAAAACTAGTTTGTTTGACAAGGTCTGTCCACCTGTGTGTGTCTGTTCTGGCAGTAGCACAAAGCTGTAGCAGCGTAGGCAGGAGTTCAGGCAGGTCTTAAGGACTCAGAAGCCAACTTCCAGTTATTTGTAAGCGAAGACTTGAAACAGGAACAATCTCCCTTGCAGCCTTTCCCTGTGTCTGTTTCCCCACAGACTCTGCCTGCATCGTGCAGGACTGGGCACAGTGAGAGCCGCTGGAGTAGGATGTGCAGCCTCTGTCAGACCCTGGAGCTCCAGCCGTGCCCTGTAGGAGCAGGGGGTGGCAGTGGTTCTCCTGTCCCCAGCCCCACACACAGTCCTTGAGGAAGCAGCAAGAGCAGCTTCAAGCATTTGCCTTTGGGTGATGACTAGGGAGCTTGGTACAGGACTGGGACTGATGCAGCTGTTCTTCCGTCTTCCATTAATTTTCCTTCCTTTGGCTTGCATAGAGGTTGGAGCGAAAAATACAGCGCAGCTAAAACTAATAAGAAAAGAGCACAAAAGCTGCTTACCCAATTCACAGTCCACTTCTCTTTGCCACCAAATTCCATTGACTGGCACAGGTTGCCCAGAAATGTGGTTGATGCCCCATCCCTGGAGACTGTCAAGGTGAGGCTGGATCAGGCCCTGGGCAACCTGATGGAGCTGTGGTGTCCCTGTTCGTTGCAGGAGTGTTGGACTAGATGGCCTTTAAAGGTCCCTTTCAACTCAAGGATTCTATGACTCTATGACTTTCTGCCTGCATAAGGCAAGGAAGACCAAGGTATAGAGCAAGGGGAGGATGGCTCCTGCTGGCACTGCGGCTAAGCTGCGCAGAGTGCTGGCCCTGCGTATTCCCAGCCTGGAACAGAAGCTCCCACTTTGTGGGTTAAACAGTTAATATCAGCCCTTAGAAGTCAGGATCAATCATTTGTTTCTCTCCTTCCTCTTAGCAAGCCTTCATCTTTTCTGTTGTGTGATTTGATTTCCTTTGGCACCCTTGTGTTTATGTAAGAAACAGGGTCCCGAGGAATACTGTTTGCTCTACATACTGTGGGGATTTTTTGTTGTTTTTTTTTCTTTTTGTAATTACTGACTACTGATGAAAGCTGTGCTCAGTCTCTTGCTCGTCCTCTCTGCCTTCTCTGAATCCATATGGTTCAGTTTCCTCTCCCGTTTTCTCGTTTCAGTGTTTTCTGAGTTTCCTCCTTCCTTTAGTCGAGGTTGTGCTACCAGGGAGAAAAATCATACTGAGCCCTCCAGGAAAACTGAACAACGAAACCGCTGTTCCCATTTCTTTTCTTCCCTTTTTGCGGCTCATTCCTCACGAGTTTGTTCCATTCTTGTCCTACCTGTCTTTCCCCAGTCTCTCTTCTACATCCTGCTTTTCTCTCTTTCCTAGCCCTGTTTTTTGTGTCTTGACGTTTTTGGGGTACCTTTGCTAAGCGTATTCTACTCTTACATTGCCCTTTCCTTTCAGCAATGGTGTTCTCTTAATGTTTGACTTGTTTTGTTATCTGCTGTTCCTTTCAGTGCTATCTGGTACGTGTGATAGTAAATTCAGTGCTGGTTTCTCTTCTTTTTCTGCTGGGCAGTGTTTTTCTCTTAGCTTCCATGCCCATAGGAATTGTCTGTGGAAGATAGTGGTGTTTTCTCCTCATTTTCTTGCAGGGCTTTGCTTTTCTTGCTAGTTTCCCCTTAATGCCCTCATCTACAGCAGTTCTGCTGCACCTTTTGGTGTATACCTTTTTCTTTCTTGGACAAATGGGTAACAGATGAGATGGGCACGCGATGTAGTCATGGAAAGTCAGAGCAGGTTTGTGCCTTAGCCATCCACCCAAGGCTTGGCAAACCAGTGTTTGGTGACCCAGGGCAGGCTGTCTGCCTGCTTGGGAGCCATCACACCACCGGATCAGCCTTGCTGAATCTGCAGCCTTCCAGTTTTTTCCATGGCCTTATCCAGGCTGCAGATAACCTTTAGCATCCAGAAGTTCTTTGGAATTTCGGTGGTTGAGCTGCTGTTTATCCCCCGCTTCCTCCAACTTGCCTGCTAATTGGGGATGGACCATTCAGTTTTTGAAGCATTCATTTCAGAATGCGGTTTTTACAGTGCGTTTATTCTTAAAGTGATCCATGGGATGTTGAGGCAATTTTTATGTTGATATAAAATGTTACTTTCGATAATTATTTACACTTCCTTTGCATCACATTTGAATGTAGTGTTATTCTATGGTCAGTATTCACGTCAGTGTGTTTTAGTGTCTAACTGGTCCATTCTCCTGTGTGTAAATCCTATAAATAGACTTGGCACCTGTATCTTGATTTACTTGTTCTTTCTTTTCTCCCTGGCTCCCTGGCTGCTCTCCTCTGGTGTCACTTCTTGCAGAGACAGGGTATTGACTTAAACAAATATGTGTTTTTCGGAGGGCGCTGCTTACTCACGTGAGCTGTAGCAATAGGAAGAAGTTATTTTAGGAATTCAGAGGTTGGTGGAAGTCAGTATCATTTGTTGGTGGATTTGAAAAGCTGCTGAATTCTTCCCATCCTTCCAAAAGAGGGGAGAGGGACACCTGCAAAGCCAACCTTTAGTCTTACGAATGGCATTGTGAGTGGAAACTAGTGCTTTTTAAATATTGATTTGATATTAAAATCGGGCTTACAGTTTCAGTCTGACTTGTGATCTGCTTAGCTCACGTACAGGGCTGCCAACCCTTCCTTGAGCGTCAGGATGAAAGATGTAACAATTTCATGCTTCTTTTTTTTCATCTGAAACTTTTTTAAAGAATCTAGGAACACATAGAGAATATTACTACACTGTGTTCTCGAGGGCATCATAAAATGAGCTGTATAGATCTGTGTGTTTATAGTGATGACAATTCTAGTCCCAGACGAAGATCTTTTATGTATATTGGCAATTCAAAGGATAAGAGCAAATCACAAGTAATTACTTGAAGAGGGTTAATGAGTTCCCTTAAGAAATAGTTGCAAGTTCTCTTATGCTAAATGTATATACTGGGTGTGTTTTGTCTTGCTTCTCTTTGTGCCAGAAACCTGATAATGGTGACTTAAAACACTGCTATCAGCTCTCAAGCTTGGTTCTTGGTGGAAAATTTCCCCACTTTTGTTAATGTTTGCTTTACTATTTATCCAGCACAACAGAAGATGATCTCCGGGGCAGAGCAGGGCAGTGCTTCCCAGCACAAATGATGTGATGCACAGAGCTGCAGGGCTGCATGAGGGAGCTGTGCAGCACCTGTCCTAACAGCAGAATTCTCTGATTTCACCTGGCTTGCTGCCCGTAACAAAATACTAAAATACAAAACAAAACAGCTGGTTCCCCTTCTTTCTAGAATTTCATCCTAGTGATCAAGGTCACCTTACCTTTAGCAATGTAATTTATTTAATTTTTATGTGATTATATTATTGGTTTTTGTAGATAAATTGACATGATGTGGACCAACAAGTCCAGTGAGGTGCCTCAGCAGAATCTGAGGCATAACCAAGCCAAGGATTCGACCAGAGGTATGGATTTTCTCTACTGTATTTCTTTGTTGTAAAGTCTTTTATCATGACTTTTTTGCAACTTTGTGGAGTTTTTATGGGCAGCATTCTTCTGCCTCAATGTGGAAGCTAAGACCATGTATTATATGACTTATTTTCTGCAGAGGTAGCAGTTTGCTCTGTGATCTGCAGAGTATTTGCTGATCTGCGTTAGGAATTGGCAGCCTGTGGTGTGGTTGCCAAGATGGCACAGAGACAGATTTTTTTTTTTTAATGTTGTACAGGAGGAGCAATGCAGGAACAGGAATTGGGAACTGTAGTCTCTTGAAAGAAGCATCTGATAAGCAGTTACTCTTGCCTCTAGCTCAGTTCCAGAGTGGTGAAGAGCTGCAGACTGTTGATGAGAAGCAGTACGTCACCCCTGGCAGCACTTAGGTTGCCTAGAGCTGGAGGAATCCAATGAGCTTTTTACTGTCGTGATTAGTCTGTAATTGAAAGGGGGGGGGGGAAAGTGTACTACATCCCTAAGAGGAAGAAGGCTCTCATCTGGTAGAGCAGCTGAGTCACATGCTATGTCTGTGGTTCGAGATCAGGCATATGATCCCCACTGTGACAAAACTGGACTCCAGAAATTTAGAAGTAGGTACAGATGAATGTTTTATCTACAAGGGGACATTATTTCTGATTGATTGTCTCCTGTGATAGGTTCAGTTTCTTTTCAAATTATGTAAGTTATGAAACTGAGGGGTTCTGTAGACATGAAACACCATCTCTCAAAGACAGAGCAGGCGTTTCTGTGTTACTTCCTTATCCCTTCTATTCCTTGGCATTGTTTTATCTTGCCCAAAATGATATCAGCAGCTTTTTTAGTGTGAGGAAAATATATATATTTTTAAAATTTCTTAATACTACTGTTCTCCATGGCTCTGATCCACATAAAGTTTTTGGATGTTGTGTTTGTAAGCAATTATATATATATATATACACACACACACACACACACACACACACACACACACACACACACACACACACACACACACACACATATATATATATAATTTTACATATATATAATTTCAGAGGAAAGCACTGCTATATCCTGCTGACCTGGGCTTTGCATGGAGCTCATGCTATTTGGATTAAAAGGCTGAAGTTGATTAGAGCCTTGTGCTTGCTCTTCATGAACATTACTTCATCTAAGATATTTGTGTTGGGGTAGACAACTGGCTTTGTTATCTTCTATAACGTGTGGTTGATCTGGTTTCAAGTCTTGTAATGCATTCAGCGTAACTTAGTGAACTCATTAAATTTGACATTAAATATTTTATTGCTCTGTTAAGATGAATCATGGCTGATAAGAGCCTCTTACCGAGGGTATTTACAGGCTGGAATTGAGTCATTAAAAGAACTCGATTAGCGAGCCAATGAAAATTGTTCTCAAGCAGCATTTTCTTTCATTATTTTCCATTTAATAATAAGTAACTTATTTCTTTTCTTCTGCTATGCAAGATCCAACTGCAGCATGGGCTACTCTTTCTCAGACTAAGGCTGCTGTAAGTACTCGTTCTTAACTGCTTTTCAAATTAGAATAGTTCGAATGAAAATATTATTTTGCTCAGTGGGTTGCTGTTAGACAAGTTTAAAATACAGCAAGTGATTGTGGAGTGCGTGCGTGTTGAACAGTCCTGTATTTCAGAAAATGCTTTCCACATGTAATACAAGAAATTTTTGATGCAGCAAGCTTAGCCTTGAGTCTATCTAAGAAGATGCAGAGTTCTCTTGTTTTTGAAAACCTGAAGAAAGAGCTCTCCCCTGCTTTCCCAAAGAAGTCAGAAACTGGGGCTGTACCGACGTACTTCTTCATTTTTTATCTCTGAGCACTGGAATTGCAGCCTTTCTGTGGGAACTTAACTGAGATGCTTAAGAAATTGCACTCTATTTTCTAAAAAGTGGCGTCAGTGAAACCAAGTGGTGTGAGTCTGGGGGGAATTTGGCTCTTTCCTAGGCCCATGTTCCTCTCTATTTGAATACCTGAGCATCAGTGTGGGACTTTTACATGTGGAGTCCTGTATTATGCTCTCTTTTTGATAAGATTATTATAGAATATATTCCAAGTGGAATTAATACTTCATTGAGGCCAAGCAGTAAGACTCTGAATGGCATATTGTCATTAATTTCTTCGCAGCAGCTTACTTGTGGAAACATAGCTATATAACAGAACATAATTCAGATGATCTTTTTAAACAAATCCTAATCATCTTGAGTTTTCTGGTCAGAAGGCTCTACAGTTCTGCAACACAAGCACTGTAAAGTTGCTTTTGGCCTGCAGTTTTATTCTTCATGAAAACGAGGGAAAAAATGTTACATGGGGAAAAAACTTGTTTTTTAAAAATGGAAAACAGTATCTTAATGTGCATTATCTTCAAATTCTAGCTACGTCATATAGAGAACAAATTGGAAATAGCTCCCACCAGCACAGCTGTGTTTGATTCTGTCATGGATGCCAAGAAGCCCTCTGCTAGTACAAGCAGGAAAATAAGCAGAAAAGGTATGTGTTGTGTCGGGCATAGCATGCAGTGCAGGGTAAAGCCACTGCGGTCTGGAAAGCGTTGATTCTTTTCCCCCGCCAACACAATCTTCATGTATCCAAGGTGTCTTCTGCTAATGATCTCTACTGATGAAAAACTAATTGTGCAGGATAAACTAGTATTTTCTTCTCTTAGCTCGGGAAAGAAAATTTGCTGACATATGCATATGGCTGGAATGAGTGACAGGGCTTGCCCATTATGAGTGAGCAGTGCTTATCTCATCCTGATAGCTTGTTTTATTGGGGTTTTGATAACAATTGTATATACCTGTGTTTATATTGGAGTAGCTGTTTACATTTTTTAGTGTTGTCAACTCTTATACCCTGATTGAATTTAAGTCTCATGCTTTCTTTATTTTAACCTTAACTTTTTTGAGTGTTCTGGTAACACTGTTTCTCTTCAGTGCACGTAGCAGATCGACTTCGAGTGGCAACACAGTGTGCATAGGTTTCATTACATCTAATTAATGTTTAAGCATTATTGTCTCTCTTTAAATTACAGAATCATAGAAAGGGTTGGGTTGAAAAGGAGCACTTGCTAAGCGTGCTCCTGTTGCTGCAATCAGATTGTAGAAGAAGAGAGGGAGAACTTTAAATGTTATTTTGGAGTGCTGTTTGAACTCTCCAAAATTGTGTGCTTACTCATTCATCCCCAAGAGCTTTCTTCTTCTGGAGAGTTAAGTATATAAAGGGTTCTTTGGTTTCTGCTTCAGCTTCCCGGTCTTCCAGCCAAACTAAATCAGGTAAGGAGAAGTCCTCACGCAGTCCTCTTCGAGCGACAACCCTTGAAAGCAATGTGAAAAAGAGCAACCGGGTGGAATTTCGTGAACCACTGGCTTCATACAGGTTAGTTTGGAACAACTGACTGTTAAAAATATACTCAAATAAAAGTTTAGCTAATACTGATATTGTTTGATGGTGACTTAGAAATTTACTTCTTCCCCCCACTCACAAGCATCATGTGTTGTTGGACAAGTTTCTTCATTTTTAAGTTACAAACTTATTTTTTGTCCAGAGAATGAGTTTAAAGTCAAACGCATTGAAATAGGACCACACCATCAAGCTGACTGTGGCTTGTTTGGATAAGTATTTAGTTTCCATAACAAGGACCAAAAAGAGCATTTCCTCCTGCTTTTCCTACTTTGTTTCATTAGTTCTTCAGCACATTTTCCCAAATGTTCTTGTTCCACACTGTCCTATGGTAATATATATAGTACAGAAAAAAGATTCAGTTTTAGCATGTGTCGTTACGTATCATCCATAATGCAGGTCATTGAAGGAGTAAGCTAGATCAAGAAGAAAAGTGGCAGGGTAATTTACAGGCCATAGAAGATGGTGGGGTGTGAGAAATGAAAGAAAATACAGAGAACCTGTTCTTCCTGTGTGTTAACTACTGTAGTGCTCCTACAAGCTGCTATACTGTAGGGTAAATGTAAAGCTGCTACATTAACACATCGCGTCTCACCTGGCAGTTGCCTGTGGTAGTTGCTTAAGCTGTGCATAGGATAGATTTATTTTATTTTATACATATATTTTTGCTGGTGAAATTATATGCAATTAAACCACTCATCTTCTATAGCTACATTGATTGATAACGCTTACTACGCTATATGACAAAAATTTGTGGAGAGAGGGAATTTATTGAATGCAGTGTTAAGGGTTTCGTAAATGAGTTCAGTAAACATACCTGCTGAAGAAGCAAGCCAGCTAGCTTAGATGATGGAGATTCACCTCTTGAACCTCAGTAAAAATATTAAGTCAGTTAAAATATTAAATGAGTAAAAATATTAAACACATTTTTGTCCTAACAATATATGCACCGCAAGTCTATTAAAATCCTATTCAGAGAGTGTAGAAAAGTACTTAGAATTTGGAATAGTAACTTCGTATAATTTCTTCAGACTTTCCTTATTAAATATATCACATTCAAGTTTTAAAAGTACTTACCTTTGAAGTGGAGACGAGTCATTCTTTTTAGTTAATGAGCATGTTTATAGCTGACTGGGAAGGTCCTACAGTTGCACTTCTGATGGTGACTTTTTTTCTTCCTTTTATTACAGCAGGGATACATTGAGTTCTCTGCCGCATCACGGTTCTGGCCAAGTGGAAGCCAAGCAACTTCTGTCTAGTTTGGACTTCTGTGAAGCAGAAGGGAAGACTGACGTAATGGGCCGTGTGATACATGACAGAGATGAACGGGATCTCCACAGAAGAGATTTTGAAAGTCCATGTTCTGCTGCAGATGAGACTGTTGTTAGGTATTTAAATGACGGACCAGCAATTGATGCCTTGCAAAATAACGAGGCGTTTCTTAAAGCCGTAACGCCTCCAAGATTGGAAGAGGAAAAAACTAGCAGCTCCAGAGGAGATGAGAGTAGCATTAAAGCTCCTCTGAGTAACACATCCCAGGACGGTGAACTGAAAATGTCTTTCCCTTCTGCCACGAGTACTAGTGCTCATAGGCTGGAAATCTTGAAACGGCGGCAGCATGATGCTAAGCTGGAGAAACTGAAGGAGCGGATTCGTAAGCAGTGGGAGCACTCTGAAGAGCTGGGTGGCAGAGGGCAGCGCTCAGGATTTGCTGAACAGCCTGTAGTGATCACAAATGTGGAGAATACTGTTACTCTCAAAGTCAGGAAAGTGACAGCTGCACCTGCTGCTCCAGCATACAAAGGTATGGACGTGCACAATCCCTGTTAGTCACTCGTAGCAAAGGAGCAAAGTTCAATTATGCAAAGTATCAAAGCATGGAAATGACTCACTGCTGTGCTCAAGCAGTACAGGAGTGGATAGGATGGTGTGGTCACTGATCTGGGCAAGAAAGAAGAGAAATTCTCGACAATCTTTAGAAGTGTGAATTCCTTTTAAAATCTTCCTGTCTCTTCTTATGAATTACTTGAAAAACTAATCTTGCTGTATTACTATTTGGGTTTATTTTGATGGCTTTTTTAATGTTCCCAGGAGTTAGCAACATGGTATTGACTGAGAAAGCCTTTTCAGTTTCATACTTTTGCAGGTTTTGATCTGTGAGTAGGCAGCATTCTGATGTATTGCTTTCTTCTGGTTTATTATTAGTCATGCAAGTAGTTCCTCTTTTACTTGGCAATTTCCCGCTCCTTCTGTACCCCGAAAGCTTTATTTACATTTTACACAATTATTTAAAACTCTCCAATTGTTTACTTCCAGGTTTCAATCCTGCTGAAACTAAAATTCGTGCTCCGGATGGAAAGATCTGGCATGAGCAAGGATTTCACATTAGTCGGGAGCTATATAGAGATATAGCACTCCAGTTGACAGGTGATATGCGTCTTGAATTTATTAAGCAGCACAGCCTTCTCTAAGTGACAGAAAAGTATTAGTCACAAGTCTACAAGGCCATGGAAACAATAAATCGAAGCAATGAGTGTTAAATACATCGTACCCCTCTTTACAGGAGGGGCAATTTGTTGAACACTAACGAGAAAAATCCTTCTCCCTCATTCTTTCATAGAGAAAATAAATAGAAAATAAATACTGAAAAGCATCAGATGGTGTCTTTTCCTTGAAATAAATATTCAAAGAAGAAAGGCTTCATTATAACAATTGTTTTATTTTCTATCTTCTTTTGCTTGCGTTTGCATGAATAAATGCAGTTTCCTGTTTAAAAGGACAAAACCAAACCACTTTTGGTTTTGATGAGTCTGAAACTTTTTTTTTTTGGCACCTTCAACAATATGAAAGTGATATGTGGACTTTATACAGTATGCTGAAGCCTGAATTCTGCTTCCTTCACCATGGTTTTGTCATTTCTGAAGCTTCTGTGGGAACTGTTAGTTACAGCAGTGATTTAGTTGGGATGTATAGGCTGCGTAAGGGGAGATGGAGTGCATCTGCTATGGAAAATCTGTTGGGATCTGCTTATTCAAAATGCAGTAGGTAGCCTGCAGTAAAGGGGTATGTCTTCAGCTATGTCTGGTGAAGAGATAATATGGCAAGAGGTTGGTTTCATATGTGTGGCTTTATAGAACTGTCATGCTTTTACATCAGAATAATCAAAATCTTGGAGTTCTGGGAGAAATTTATGTCCCAAAAATTTGATTGCAAGGACTTCTTTAGAGGCTTTCTGTGGTCTCCTGACAATAGGGAAGGTTCAGCTGTGTCCAGCTTTCTTTCAAATTGTTGGAATCCTCTGAAGGGACCCAAGAAAGAAGCAAGCTTTCTGCAGAGGCAATTAGGATAACAGCTTGGTTTTATGAAAGAGCAGCTTCTGTTGAAGAAAGGGACAGAGGTAGACCAAAAAAGATATAAAAAAAACTTTTAAAATTATCTAGATTTATTTTCTTTACAACTCTATACCTTCAGTGTTGGAAGGCTTACTTAAGTATGGGGGGAGGCACTATGTAACGTAGCAGTGGTAAATTAAAAGAACATTACCATTGGGGTTTATTCCACATTAAATGTAAGAGCAAGTGTTGAATGCTAAGAGCTTAAAAAACTGTTATTCGTTTACTTGGAGGCCTTTTGAAAAACATTAAATACTGTCAATGAAGAATAGAAACACAGGAGAAATTACTGTTTTTTTCCTTTGTGATGAACTCATTTAGCAGCACAGTATTTTGACGATAAAGACTGAGTGAAGATGATAACTGTAAAACAAATACATTGCTGCTAAACAATCAGAACTGTAACACGTGCTTTACGTTTTCATATTTATGGCTCCAAGACCCAGTCTTCATTCATTTTTTCACTCTGGAAAACCGTATTGGCATTGATAGCTCTTTTCTGTGGGTAATCTAGATTAGGATGCCCAAGAAGGTGTTTAGATTTGCTGAAGTGGTTATAGTGAAGAGCTGTAGGGTTGAGTTGCTTTTGACTGGCCAAATTGGAGAAAGAGACCAGATTAATAAAAAGCAGTGGAGTGGAAAATAATATCCCCCAGGAACCACTAGTTTTGACACTTAAGAGTTTGCTTATTACACATTAAAAATAACATTTCTAATTTGTCAAAACATATTTAAGATTAGAGGGAAAGGCAATTCACTGTGTTGATAGTGTAATGGTTCATATGGAAATGATTAGACTTCAGCTTTGGTTTGCTTATGTGGCTTGACAAGATACTAAGAAATTTTTCTGGAATCATTCAGAAAAAAGTTCAGAAAGGGCAACCGTTTCTTTTCAGCAAAGTAGTTCTTTGGATATTCTGTTCAGCATTTGCTCATACGTCGAATGCCAATATTCTAAAGATTTTTTTTGCCTATGCTGGCATTGTTTATTTTTAGTTTTGACAAGCATATAGCTTGAGTAGTTCATGAGCTCCTTATGTAAACCCAAATTGTTCGAAACATTTCATGCCTTCGGTTAGGAGATCTAATTAAAAAGGCATTTGGGTCATGTTTTCAGTGAACTTCTGTCTACAAAAGAAACGAGCTGTGTGTGTGTTCAACTGTATTTTTGTTCTAATGCCATGAGTAGAACAGCTGTAGTGGAACGTGTCTCCTTGCTGACCTGAAAAGATTATATTCAATAGCTGATACCAAGTAATCAAATGCTGGAGCTGCACATAATATGTACTATAAATGTATTTTTAGCCCATAGGATTATCTATCCATGTGTTAACTCTGTAATAAAGTTACAGCATGTAGAGTTCTGGGTGTGTATTGTGACTTGCATCGAAACTGCTCCACGGTCCTCTGTTGCTTAAATAAGCTGTAAGATTTCTAATAACTGCAGAAGCTTTTCTCTTTTGTTCAGTGAGGTTTCCACATGTTGGCACAGACCATGCAGAAAAACTTTCCATCTTCAGTGGATAGGCTAAAGAATATTACATACGAATCCCAGACTTCCAATAATCCTGTCTTAGAGGTGTTCAGAGTTGGCCTCACTGAACAAATTTGTTGTAATATGAATAGAGTGAGTGGGAAGCAATTGCAGTTTCCTGGTATGAGGAAAGAACTGTCTGGCACTGAGAGTGGTGAGGAGACTCTCTGTTTCTGCAAGTGCAGTCATTGAGGTCTGTGATGCTTGCTGCCTTCATTCCCTATGCTTGTCAGGTTCAAATATGAATGTAAAATTGGTGAGGAAAGGATAGAGAAGGCAGAACAAGACTCTTATTAAATTTCCATTTAGTATGACCTGTTGATCTGTCTCTGATCCTTTCTATAGGCCTCCATCAGTGAATTCAGCTGAAATTAAGTGCTGAAAAAATTAGTATTGGCATCTAAGTAATAAAACTTCATCTCTATCCACGTTGGATAGAGGAACAAACAAAAACGGCTGTAGAGTTCCATAAATGCAGTCTGGTTGTATCGGGATTAAGAAAAGCATCTTCAAGGCATGTAAATTAAAATGCTTCTAGAAGTCCATGGTAGGCTGCTGGAACCAAAGGCGCAGCTTGCCAGTTGTTCTTGAGCAGTGCTTGTCTCTGCTTTCTACCAGGGCAGCTAGGACGCCCACTCAGTGCAGATAGTGATTAAGCCATATCCAGTTTTCCTTCTTGTTCAGTTTACCCTAATGTAAAAGCATGGTAGAATACAAGTTTATCTTGGGTAAGCGTGCCTGGCTTCTCTTAAGCCTAGAACCTAATTGTGATCTAAATGAGGGCTTAAGTGATATAGAATTCCGCATCACTGGGTGAGTTCTGCAGCAAATTTTGCAGAAAGTAGGGCACACGGGTATCCTGTCCTGCACCCTTGGACACAGAGGCAGCAAGTGGATTTTATGTCATGCATTAATGTGGAGGCAGCAGCCCTGGTATTTCAGGAGCGAAGGAACTACGTGTTTGTGTGGAACGTTAGTACTGTAAAGTGGAATGTCTGTAGTAGAAGAGAACAAAGAATTGTTTCTACCTGTCAAAATGGCATTTAAAATGGAAAACAGACTTTGTAAGGATCTGTTACGGCTTTGCTGTGGCTTGGTTTGGCTTCTGTGCGTTTTAGTGCATAGGTAAGCAATACTTGATTCAAAATCTTCATGCTGTAAGATTGTGCTTCTGAGCTTCTCTTTTTTAAGGTAAATGTTATATGGTTTTTTCCTGTTGGCTATCACTTTAACAGCTCTTGTTGCTTTTTTTTTGTTGTTTTTTAGAGAATTCAACAATGAAAGAAAAACCTAGTGAGAGAAACAAAGAGAGAAAAGCATCCAGACCAGTGCGGAAAGTTCAGAAACTGCCAGAGTCATCAAATCCAGAGTCCAAACAAGGTGACTGGCCCTACTGTAGGAGGAAAGCTGTTACATGTGTATGCTTCACAGATGAGCTTTGTTTCAAGGAATAAAAAAATAAAGCTTGTCGCTTTCAGTGCCTTTGCAGATGTGCAAAAATGCGGTTGCAGTGATAGTGGATGGTATGATGCACTGAGGATGTGTGTGTTTTTGGTGTTTGCTTGGTTATGTACGCTTTTTTTTAGTTTTGGGATAATTTTAATTTTCCACATTTCCATTTGGAAACTGCTAATGAGTGTATGTGTCTCAGGGGATATCCTCAGGTGTCCATCAGGCCATTGCAGACAGAAAAGGATCCTGCTTCTGTTTATTGTGGAAACTTGTTAGTGCCTGACCTGTAGCTCAGTGAATAATGCTGGGAGTTGGAATGGAAATGATAGCAAAATGCTAGCAGTTGGGGAACAGGTAGGAATGGAGCCATTGAGTCTTGCTGAGTTGTCCTCCTCCATGAAGAGGCTGTTCCTGAATGGGATTTCTCCCAGTTTCTCAGTTGGGAAGCAGCTGAGCTTCTGGTTCTTTGGCTCACTGTTGCTCTTCTTTGTCCTGTATCAAGTTGTTGCTGTCCTGCACCTTCTGTTCTGGCTTGGCCTGTTCTTGGCTTTTTCAGTAAGTGAAAGATGCTCAAGCGCGTTCCTGACAGGTCTTACAAACCTTGATGTTTAGAAATGAATGTTTATTTCTTTTACAAAATGTGTTGTTAAGGTTAATCATCTCTTGCACCTCTTAAGGTATTATATAAAGTCACCCATAATCAGTAAACACTTCGTTAAAGAATGTCTATTAAAAATAATAATAATAATTGAAAAAAAATAAACTATTATAGAGGGTTTTTGAGAATGGATTTGCACTTGTGCATGCTATAAGTCATTGAGGTGCATGCAAATCTTCTGCTGTGATGGTGACTGCTAATACTTAAAAGCATTAAGCATGGATTTTCTGCTTCCTATGCTGATCAATTCATACTTAAAGAAACATTCTAAACTAACTTAAATTTGTATCAGTCCCAAATGAGGGAGGAGTACAGGTTGCTTTGAGTTTTAGTGGCATTGGGTATCCTCTGTAATGGAGTAAAATGGGGGAGAATTATGTCCTCAAATCCCTGGAAGAGACAGATCTAAGTGGCGTAGCTGTGGTGATCCAGCCTCCTCCAGTCATAGTAAGAAATTGCTTAACATAAGCCAAGGCTATATATAAATAGCCACAGCTCATGTTCTGTTCCATTCGCTTGTTTTAGTTCTAACAGCTGACTTGAAATGGAAGATGGGACTTTACACTGCCTTTTAAATGCACACAGAAGTAATTGAGAACAGCGAGTCAGGCAGGAGAACCCCTTTGGCTGATGAATCTCTAAAAGAGGATTCTGGTGACATGTTTCAGTTGACAGATTTGTAAAATACTTGGATGATTTACAGTGCAAGCAAGGAGGGCTGTTAGTAAATGAACAGTGGGTTATAGACTTCTTGCTGAATAGATTTGCTGCTTTTTTTTCTCCTAAGTATAGAGTGGAAGAAGAGGGAAAAAGAAGGGCTGAGGACTGGAATTGCCAAAAATGGCTTTAAGACCATTTAAAAATGATTAATGATGTTTTGAGTCAGTAGTAAGAAAGATGAGTTGACTAAACCTAGCATTTAATCTAATTAGTATTAGGTAGAGATATTCCAGCACCGGTTTTTATAATTTAATTATATGTCGGATGATAAAATAATACTAATACCATTATGATTGCTTTGCAGATGGCATAAACTCAGTCTGTATGTGAATTAACTCTGAGCTTGGAGGGTGATGGCTTTTTGTCTTTTTTCAGTCATGGTACAGAAATGTCAGCTAGAGGACAGCGAATTTGCATAAGACAGCTGCTGCTCTTTATTTTTTTTATCTCTTAACAAGACACCTTCCTCAGCTCTGTTTGAAGTTCTTTCTAGGAAACTATTCATCTTCATATTAAAAAAACACAAGCCTTTCTTAGTGTGCATTTTTTGTTTCTGCTCTTCTTCTTGTAACATTTTTCATCTTCCATCTAATGTTTGCCTGTAAGTTTGAGGCATGTGTAGCCTTTTTTTTTTTAAACCTAGTTTCTTAGGGCTCTAATGTTCTGCTGCATATATTGAGTTTTTACACCATGTTATGTGTAGGCCTGAAGCACTGACAGTTGTGTGATTCAGCTGTTGAGTGTCTTCATGGTACATCGCTATGATGAGTGTGTAACTGCAGCTGTACCCCTTATGCAGAATTAAAGGGTAAAGTAATGATTGAAAGTTGCAAGAAATACTTCTTTTCAGTGCATCAGAAAATCCATCTGGTGTTTGATTTTTATTTGTTATTTATTGTGCAGGTGGAAACTATGTCATAAGTGCATCCTCCTGGCGGGAGGGACAAAAGCTAGTCAAAAAGCTACTGGGTCCAGCTCCCAAAATAGAACACGACAGAAGAGCTGTATCTAGTGACAGAACGGGGCGAGAGCGAACTGCTAAATCTGGTAAGTTCTTTATCACTGTACTTTCTTTCATTGTTCTTAATTTATTGTATAACTTTGCATGTCTGCAGGATTAAGTAGATGCCTGCGATGTAGTGTAGTCAGTTTCTTATTTTTAACTTGGAGGCAGCCACAGAGAGAATTTGATTCACTTCCGTGGTTGGGATGCATCACCTCACTTCCTATGCTATGAAGGTGCAAAGGAGCTCTGGAAAAGAGGGGAAGAAGGTTTCAACAACAAAATTGATCGCTTGTATTCTGTCTTTGCCTGTTAAGGCTAATGAGGAAAGAAATGACTGGAAGTGGTCTGCAGCCAGATTAATTTTCCAGGTGTGCTGCGTATAATTTGTAAGCTGTGGTTGGGCATTTATCTTTCTACAGTAATTTTAGCTCTTACAGGTAGAATATAATATCATCTGTGGGCATTGTAATTCTTCATTTTTTTTTTCCACCAGCCCTTTTCAAAATTTGTCCAGATGTCAGATAGGTTAAATAAGGGAAGGTGGTAACTGTTGTGCTGGTTATGCCTCTGAGGTGGCAAGGCTGTAAGAGTATAAAGGGTGTGAGCTCAATGTGAGCAGAGGCTGCTGAATTCAGGCTGTGACACTGAGTATCTGAAACGTAAGCATATTTACAGTGAGATCTGCTTAGGTAACGTCACACTGGAGAGTTGCAGTTGAAGTGAGTAAGCAGATGTTTTGCTGTAAAGTAAAGGAAATTTCCCCAAAATATGAATTAAAATCAGTGGAATTGTTTGGTTATACATGCTTCACGGTCATTAGAAAAAGAGGAGGGTATATTGTACCAGTTCAGTTAAACTGGGAAAAATGTTTAAGACTGTCTAAAGATGTACAGAGGAATCTTCATGTTCAGGGAAGGGATAAGACTCTAATAAAATCCTTTCTGTTATTTTAAGTGTTTGTTGCCATTTCCATGATGATTGCATCGCTTTCCACAATCTTTTATCACTTCTCTATAGCTCGTTCCTCCCTCTTCCTCACTTTCCCAGCTGTTTGAGTTAGAGTCTGTAGTTACCAAGTTTGATTTTTACCTGCAATATTTGGCAAGTCTTATTTTTTAACAGGTCGTATTGGAAGGACAGGTTCAGATTCTAGACTGGTTGTTACACAGAAATCCTCTTCAAGAAGTTCTGAGCGGTCGAGGAGCAAAGTACGATCTGAAAATAATCTGAAGAAGCTGGAATCTGCTCTTCCAGGTGATAACCGAGATGATCATGCCTCTGTAAATAAGGACTTCCTGCCCTTGGAGATACGTGGAATTCTTGACGACTTGCAGTTGGATTCCGTGACTACAAAGCAGGAAAAAAATGTGGAAAAGCAGAATCAGAAGTCTGTTTTGCCTACTCAAAATACCAGGAGCCACAGTCCAACCAAAAGGAAACCAGACAAGATAGCTGCCAGTGAGGAGCCTCAAGTGATCTCTAAGAAACGTCACTATGATACGGATGAGGTTCGTCAGTACATCATCAGGCAGCAAGAGGAGAGGAAGAAGAAACAGAATGAAGAGAAGAAAGCACAAAAAGAGGCAACGGAGCAGAAGAACAAAAGACTCCAAGAACTCTATAGAAAGCAAAAGGAAGCTTTTAATAAAGTCAAGAACGTGCCTCCTCCTGAACCTTTGGCAGCTAAACGGTTACAAGAAACTTATTCTAAGCTGTTGTTGGAACATACATTTTTAGAAGAGCCCTCTCAGCTGCCTACAGTGCAGGAAACACAGGTATAGCTGATTCACTAACTTAAAGTGCTGCAGTTATTTGCAGGGTTAGGAGGTCATATATCTAGGAAGGTCATGAGTTGTCCTGGTCTGAGAGCTATCTGAAAGCATGTATAGCAATGCTTTTTAAGCAAAAAATACAGTGCTTTTGATTCAGAACTAACTTGCTGCTGGGGGTTGCTTCTCATCTTAGCAAGACCTCTCTGAAAGGTGAATGGAAATAATTTTTCTATTATAATAGAAGGAAAGTTCAGAATATTTACTAACATCAACTATTATAGTTGACTTCTAAGAAAATTGTAAATGTCAGTCGAATGGTGAATTGAAATGCTTTGTCTGAGGTTGCTCTCAGTCAGTGGACAAACTTAAACCAGTAGTGAGTTTAATTAAAAGTCTGCTAATCAGAAATTGAACATGAAAAGATCAATAGTAAAAGACTAATATCAATTTGTGTTCAGTTGAACAAGTTCAGTATATGAGCAAAGTTCTTTTCCCATTACATTCTGCTGAGACAAAAGCATATATGTCCTGTATTTTTAAATCTTTGCATGGTAGCAGAGATGTGATATTGCACTGAGAAAGTCAAACCTTTTTCAGTTCTAATAAGACAGAAGCTTCTAAACTCCTACAGACTTCTGAAAATGCATTTTTCTGGTGATTTTCATTTCTAGCCCAGACCTGGTTATCAGCCATCTGGAGAATCTGACAAAGAAAACAAGGCTCAAGAGCGTCCTCCTAGTGCATCCTCAAGTAGTGACACGTCACTGTCAGAACCGCAGCAGCAGCAGCCGCTACTGAGGTGAGCCGTTGCAGGCCTTCTGAGAGAGAGGAGGGTACTCTAGTGTTCTTCTCAAGGTGATGAAAATTGGTTGTTCCTTTACGTTCATGCCCTGTGGAGAGTAATTGTCTTTCTGGCAATACAACATTTTCTCAAAGTAAGGAGGCAGATTGATGTAGAAAAGCATATGAAAATTTTGGCTATTAGCATTTACTGAGTCTATAATGAATGATTGGTGGATCCTGTTAATCTCTTGCTGACATCAAGGGATGTGCATTTCAAACTGGGCGGCAGTATTTCCTCCGCTAGCTATTGCCAGCAGGCAAGAAGTGATGATCTTATAAGAAAAAACAACACATATACTCATTTGATTGGTTCAGTGTTTCCATTTCATCTATTGTCGTGTTTTTTCTTTTTTTTGAAAATTGTGTCTAAAGTACCAAAAGCCTCCATTTCAGTTTGGAACAAGCCTCTCCCTGTTTCCTTTCATGCCCTTTTCTCCGCTTCTCATTTTTTTCATGTCTTATCTGGGTTTTTCTTAGCACAAGTTCATGTGCTTAGCCAAACTCTTAAAGGTAAGAAGCTCAAAACCAATAAGTTTCTTGCATGCCCTTAATTGCCTAGTTGTGCACATCTCATTTTTAATTACATAATCAATATCTGCTGCTTAAGTATAAGCCTCCTTCATTATCTTTACTTTCCACTGGTCAAATCCACACTTTGTAAATATAGTGAGGCCTTTCTTTCTTTCTTTCTTTCCTTTCCTCATGGCACCTCTAAGTGGTGGTGTGACAGTTCTAGTGAAGTGTGGTCTGAGTACATCTGGATGGGGAAGAACAGCGCTAAGAAATGCCACGTAAAAGAGGGGGACAAAGGAAATGTTTCCTCCCTTATAAAGCTGGGAAACTTTTGGAAAGTGGTTGCTGCTGATTATGAAAGCATTCAGCTCTTTACAGCTCTAAAATGCAAATTGCAGCTTAAACAGCATTTAAAATTTGGGAGATGCTCTGTTATTAATAACATTCTGTACCTGTTTACTGCCTGTTGTTTGCCCTTCTATCTCCCCCAGGAAATATTTATTTCCAGAAAGCAAACTTGTGTCAATGAGACTTTTATCTAAAATAACAATACTTACTAGTCATTAACTTAAATGTTGACTTTTTGTTTCAGAAGTGACTTTGTGGAACCTTCATGGGTACAGCCAGACCGGTTGAGCCCTAGAGTCCAGCTCTCTCATCCACAAGCTCTGATGAGCTTAAGTGGAGGCCCTTGCTCACAACATCGGAGTCTGGAGCAGATGGGACTTTTGTCAAAGGAGTGTGATGCAGCATTAGCAGGCAGGAAGAGCCATGCTGCACCCATAGGCTTGCTGACCTTGATGGCTCAGCCGCATGTGAATTCAACTGCTACACAGCAAAATCTCTTAGGAAAACCCTCTACTAACCAATATAAGAGTAAATTAGATCGGATTGAAGCTTTAAAAGCTACAGCTGCTTCCCTTTCTAGCAGAATTGAAAACGAAGCCAAAAAGTTGGCTGGGGCTGGTCTCAATTATGGTACCATTTGGAACTCGGACCATGAATTTATGCAAGAAAACCAGGATGACAGACGGTGGGCAAAGGCCGTGAGTCCTCCTGTGAGAGAGGAAAATGAAGATGCTTTTTCAGCCAGAATTCAGAAGATGTTGGGTACCTGTGTGTCTCATACCGCCTTTGACGACAACCTTCCTGGGGTAGGCAACCTTAGTGAATTTAAAAAGCTCCCTGAGACAATCAGGCCTCATACTGCTGCAGTCACCCTTGGAATGAGGTCACCCACTGGTCACCGGCACGAGGTGACTCTAGGACATTTGTCTAAGAGACTGACTGACTCCCTGGGACATGAAAACCAGGTGTATGGTCAGAGCAAAGCTGTAATTCCTCGAGAGTCCAGCATTGACTCCATCAGTGAAGGGCCTCTCCTGAGTGACGGAAGCCTCTCTGAGGAGGAGGAAGGCCAGCACAAACAGCTGCCGCTGAAGATTCTGGAGGCATTGAAAGAGAGGGATTTCTGTGTTCTGGAGAGAAATGCCTTTGAACCCATAAAAGAGTTTCAGAAAGAAGCTGAGAAATATCTGCCGCTTCACTCTCAGACTAGTGGCACTCACAGCAAGGGGCCATGGGAAGAGCTAGCCAAGGGAAGCCCACACAGTGTCATCAACATCTTTGCGAAAAGTTACCACCTTCATGGCAAGGGTAAGGAGAAAAAGGAGAGTAAGGAGAAAAATGGAAAGGTTACTCGGAGGTCTTTTGAAAAACTTTTCAATTTTACTATTCTTTTCATTTGATAATTCACAAATGAAGGGTGCGCGTTAAGATGTATTGCTTTGAGATATATCAAACATTAATCTGTGTAATGTTTTCCTTTAACTCTTGGAGGATAAATGATCCCCTCCCTTTCTTCCCTTGTTTTTCCCCCCCCCCGCCTAATTGCGTAAGGAAAAAAAATGCCCACTTTCGAGGGAAGAAGATTATTGGTGTGTTAGTCCTTTTTCCTTTTCGTGCAGATCTTCATTTTTGAGGACGAGCCTATTTTGAGAAGTTTGTTTTTATCTTCGTTTTTTTCCTTTATTATTATTATTTTTTTAAATGTCCCTTAACATTAAACATGATTGCATTGAAACTTTCTGCTGATGACTCTCAAGGAGTATGTTCTTCAAAAGTGTTTTGGCTGGAGTTTGTTAATGAAGTATTCAGTAATTTATGGAAGGAGCCCGTTTTGTGTTAAAACTGCTGCGAGATACCTGTACTGTTGTTCTCCTGATGTTTCTTGTATTCAGAAGGAAACATTTTGAGCTCATTGTGGTTAGAAGCATTTTGACCTCTGCAGCTTTATTTACTCACTTGATGCACATTGTATTCAGAATTATTTTTGTCTCTAGTGTTTGATGAAAGATCAAATGGAGGATCTTCCCTTCTGCGCCCCTTACTCCCTGCCCTGAGCCCTCCAGAGAGCATTGTTTCTTATGAAGATGACTTTGCCTCCTCACCAGGAAGCAGCACTTTAACGGACAAAAAGATTGCACGTGACCTCAGGTAACAAACGTGTGTTTGACTTCCTATAAGAATCAAAATGCAGCATTTGAGAGAACGTGGTTGATGTAAATTTTGTTTCATAATACGCTGCACATCTTTCCTGATATGCTGTGCTGTAATGCTGCTAAAGTGCTCAGATACTTCTTTATGATCTTGCAGTTAATGTGGCAAGCAACAAGACTTTTAGATGCAAAGGTTAGAGTGGAATATTCCCAATCTTTGCCTGATTTTTTTGTTCTGCCTTGGTCTGGCAGGTAGCTTACCCTTTGTAGCTGGGTGAAAATTAGCTCTTGTGTGGCTGTTAGAATGCTTAGTTGGTTAGTGCTTGTAAAAGTTATGAAAGAAAGAAGATTTGAAAGTGTTAAAATGCTTCCACTGCTTCAAAATAGGACTGTCTCGTCTCTTAGCTGTTGAAGTTTTTAATTTCATGATTGACATTTTTCAGGATGAGCTGTTTAGTGCAGTTTTAGTCCTTTCTTGCAAACTTCCTGTACACAGTGTAACAAAAGACTTGAAAGTCCACAGTTAATCACTGTCAGTCTGTTCCTTTTTAGTGTTGCAAGCAGCAGTAATTCAAGCATTCAGGAGGAACTTCCTAGTAGGAAGTCTCCCCGTGAATCTCGATCTGTCGAACTTGCATCCCAGCATTCATCTGGACCCAGATCTGCAGCATCTTCTCACTCATCTACTTCATCTAAAAAGAGAGGGAAAAAAGAACGTAAGTGCAGCACTTGGCTGTAGGATATTTGTATTTTTTGAAGAAACCGTTAGGATTTTCTTGTTATGAAAGCTGCAGTCTTTCTGTGTATCCAGAGACAATAATCTTACATTGACAGGATGCTTCCTTCTAGTGGTTCTTTGCTAAATTTTCTTGACTCTTATTTTTCTCCGATGTTAAAACGCAGCTGTCCAGAACTAAGTAGGCAGAGAAATAATAAAAAGGGTGAAAAGTTGTCCCCTTCCCAAACTATCTGACAGCATTGTTCATTCTTAGGGTTGGAGTCTTTCAATGGGAGTTCTCACCACATTCCTGTGGGAGAAGATAAAATTCAATCTGAATTAGACTGGGGATCCCAACAAGCAAAGAAGTCCGTATCGAGTAGCAGACTTTCTAATAAAGACTACGAGCAGAACACGGATACTGACAACACAATAGAAAATTTGTCTGGACACTCCATGTTAAGGTAACATGAACTTACAAGACTGTATGCGAATATAAGTAAGGTGGCTTATGTTATGGCAGGCTATCAGAAATGAGTATGTTTCTAGATATGTAAAAGGAAAGTAATATAAATGTACAAATGTTAGTAATGAACATGCAGTAACATTTTCCTGCGTTTTAAAGATTATGGAAGCCCAAAGTTGATAGCTGTCATTACTGAAAATGGAAAACAGTGATTTCTACCTTCCCCTGCACCCCTCAAATGCCTGTTCTTATAAGAAAAATTGACCAGCATAAGCCTTATGGCTCTTTTAGAACCTTAAGCATTGAAATACAATTTTATTTTCCTTTCCAACAAATGCTCTTTTATGAACAGGAGAAAAAGTGGGTTGTCAGTCTGTATAGTTATCTTGCTCTTTATAGTACGAAGCAGATGTTTTTGGCTAGACTTGTGTATGATTAATAATACTCGTAAGCCTATCCAGCTCTGTGAGGTGATGCTTTTAACAAGTGAACTGCACCTCAGGAAAGAGTATAAAGTAAGGAAAAAAATTAGTAATTTTCCTGTTTGGCTGGCTATGAATGCAGCTTATTGGCTAATTGTGCAATGAAAACAGTTATGAAATACACTCTGTATTTTTCACTGCACGTTTTTCTAAAAAGCAATAAATAATGGTTTTATGCTCACTGTGTGGTTATAGAATGGTTCTGAGGTATTAACTTACACTAATGGCTTTCAGTTATACTTAGTATTTGGTTTGAAAGGTCCTTTGCCCTCTTAAGACGTGCCAAGCACGCACAGCTGAAGCTCTTCCTAAGGGATTCAAGCATCTGCAGTTGGTCCTTCTTGGCATCATAAAATAGGGATAATATATTTAAGAAGTGTCTGCATCCTTTTCTGTGTGTTTCTTTCTTGCCCTTGTTTTAATGATCATCACAGATTTTGTTATAATTGGATCGGAATATGTAGATACTGAGTTATTTATTTTTTGATGTATGCTGAGTACTTGAGAGAAAATACTGTGCTGTAGCAACTTGGAATGTAGGTACATAACCCATTTCATGAAGTCATTTCATAAAGACAGAGTGGGCCTATGCAAACTGTAAAAGAATAGACCCTCTACATAGATCTGTTCAGTCTGCATAAATGAAAGAGCTGAGTTACTGCTTATTTTGTCGTCTTATCAAATGACTGGAATTAAGACAATACTGACACTTTTCTTTCTTGTTTTCTCTGTCAGTTTCTCAGACAAGGGAAGATCTCAGAAGACGCCAACTTCTTCCCCATCTCCAGGTTCCCAAAAAGTTATGCAGTTTGATTCTGTAGTCAATACAGCAGAGAGAGCCAAGTCACCTTCTGGCTTTTCTGGAAGCGCAGCATCGGGGCAGAAGCCTAACCTAGCCTTCTCTGACTTGAGTCTGGGAACTAGTAGGCCTGCAGCAGGAGTAGCCTCAGCGAGTGGTGAGTTCTCTTAAAGATGCAGAGCTGTTCTATTTTTGATCATTATTCCATGATGTGGGGCACTGAAGTACAACAGAGTCTGACAATTAAATCCTGTCCTTCAGGATGTATGCGCTTCTCCCCTGCTGGTCTTCAGCATCGTTTGTCAGCAGAATTGAACTACCTTACTGCCATTGAAGAGTCTATGCGACAGCTTTCAGATGTGGAACGAGTACGAGGCATATCACTGGCCCAGCAGGAGAGCGTTTCTTTGGCTCAGATTCTAAAGGTAGTGGGAAAAATATTTCCTTGTATTAGTATTTCTAATTTGATTAATTTTCTTGTAAGATTAAAAAAAATAAAATAGGATGAATTACGCTTTTGTCTTTCAAAAGTAGTTCCAGCAAGTGGCTAAGGCAAATAAGCTCTTGCATTTACCCTCCATGCTTAAAACATGTTTTTCTGATCTATAGGCACAGCAGCAGCGTCATGAACGGGACTTAGCTCTTTTGAAAATCAAGGCTGAACAGGAAGCTTTAGAAAATCAGAGACAACTGGAAGAGTCGAGGCAGAAGGCAGCTCAGGTAATGCTGCTCTCAAAAAATATGGAGTGTGTAAGAGGCAGAGTTTTGTAAGTAAATCCGTGCCTATGAATGCTCTTAATCTGAAGCTGTGGTGAAGGGATTTAATATAATTGGGGGAAAAACAAACAAATAAACAACAACAACAAAAAAACTTGTGGTGTCAATTTCAAACCTTTTTTCCCAGGCTTATAGAAATGCTATATTAATACTATAGACAGTACTATACTGTTGTACGTACTATAGGCAGAAAATTTTGAAGGGCTGAACTATTGTGTTTTTTGCATAGGTCCATGCAGAGACACTGCAGCATCTGGTCCAGTCACAGCAGGAGGCCGTAGAAATGCTGCAGGAGACCATGTGCAAGGCTGCAGCCAAGCAGGTGGAAACTGCACTTCTCACTACAGATGCGGGTCACCAGGTCCGTGAGGTGAGATCCTGAGTGAAATAAAAACCTGTTTTAATTTCACTGTTGCTTCAAGTATTGCCTCTAGGTTATACTCTGTTCAGTACACCTTCTTCATGTTTATAGCATGCCAAATAATAGGACTTCAAAGGAGTGTTTCTAGCATCACTACTTAGAAGTTGGTTGGCAGTTCTGAATCCCTGATTGTACTTCTCATGATCTTCCCATTAACTAACCATTCAGAATTTTGTTACTGCAGGACAGAATGGTGATTGTGAGCATAACATCTCTAATTTGTAAGCATTATACTCCATCGGATTGAATCTGTATCTATTTCATACAAAAATCACACTAGAAAAGCAGGGGAATTTGTGGGCAGATTTAAACATGGAAGTTTGTATGATGTTGGAATTTAAACCTGTTGCTTCCATTACAGTGAAAATAATATTTTTACTCTCTGAGTATGATGCATTTTCTAATGGAAATTAAATGTTTTTTTTCATGTTTTTAAAAACTAATTGTAATAATAGGTCCAAAATGTTCTGTTACATGGAGATCATTCTAGTGATCAGAGGTCAAGTTGATTAGAATACGATATAGGTGATATAAAGCACGTCTATAGCTTCACATTAATAATTCCACTCCCTGTAAGTTAAATAGTATATATATACAGAGCATCTCTTAAAACCAGAATTGAAATGTGTGTAATTACAAACATCTCAAAACAGTCTTATGCATTCATTCAGTATAAATTGCCTGCAAGAAGGACAGTCTTTTCAAAAACATGTTGATAGTTAAAAGCTCATCGTGTTCCTTTGTTTGTTATTGTACTCAGATGACGGAGCTGGCACGAACCCAGATCTTGGATACTGTCAGTGCTCCAGCCACCACTTTGTTTGACCACCAGCGGCAGCATCACTCAGAGTTCCTGAAACAACTGAGAGCCCGAGCTGATACAAACAGGTTTTGTCAAATGTTTCAGAACCTGGGAGGGGGGATGAAAGATTTATTAAGTTTTGCTTCATATACTTTTAAAGAAAACTGTAGTATTTCATATTAAGTGAGCATTTAAGAAGAACTTAGATTCCAACTCTGTGTCCTTTATAGTGTACCCCAAGGGAGACATACTAACTGATTCTTTGCAGCTCTTTGTAAGAATAAGAAAAGATGCTCTAAGTATTTCATGGGATGATCTAACTTGTCTAGATTTTAAGTATCTTCTTATAAATTTTAGCTATTACTACTACTACTAAACTGATAAAAGCTTATGGAATCTGTATCAGTATCTAAGACAATGTAGATTTACCTCAAATGCTTTCTCTTCTCAGGAAATGTGAGTCTGCTGCCGTGTCACAAAGTAAAGAGGCAGGTGACTCAAAACAGACTTACTCACCAGCTTTTGATAGTTACTCAGAGTCCTCAAGATCAAAGGTTCATGATCGGAGGTAAGAAGAGATTGGGTTTGGTTTTTTTTCTGTTTACCTGCTGTAAATAAGAATTACTTTTTGAAAACGCTTGCGTAGTAATTTTGAGACATGTTGTTCCGTTGTTTTCTTTTTAGAGAGAGAAAGTGGGTATTAAACCCTAACATTGCTGGGATGTTATTCACTGATGTAATGTAAAATAAATATTTTTAAATGTGCAAAGTAGTATCTTAATTAAAAAATATCTATTTTTTGATGAAACAGTAGTACCAGCAGTCGCCAAGAGAGTCCTTCTGTTCCGTCTTCTAAAGAGAATGAGAAAAAACTTCCCCGTCGTGAAAATATAACTAGCAGCATTGAAGAGCAGGCTCATACTGGTGTGGACGATTCCTTGCCTAGTGATAGTATTTTGTCACTGCCAGATGAAAAAGGTTAGCTGTATTTGTATGTAATGAACCTGAAAGTGGTAAGGGGAGAGGCAGATGCCGCTTCAAAACTGGTTTCTGAAACAAATGAGCGAATATGTATGAAGTTTGAGTCCCAGGTGAATTGATAGTCTCTTAAGCAGAAGATGGCATAGTGAGATTGGAATGTTTTGAAATTCTGCACATTACAGTGATGGAGTCTTATCTACTTTTTGCTGTGGTAACTGTAGCTAGCCAGATGTTTACCTGCTGAATGTGTAGGCTGAACACCAAATGTTTTGGTAGACTTAAAATGTATTTATACCTGTATATAGAATTCTGTTAGGTCTTTTTTAAGCTAGATAACAATACTGCAATTTGTTCTCTAACTCAAGGTCAATTTTCTGAAAGCTAAGATCTTTTTTTGCGTAGAGGAGTCCTCTCCCTGTCTTTCCTGTCCTTGTGACTTTACTGGGTTGAGACAGGGTAAAATGACCTGCATGGTACATACTTGAGCATTATCCCGCTTCCCTCAGATTCTGCTTCCATTGCAACTGAGTATTCCCTGAAATTTGATGAGTCTATGACAGAGGATGAGATTGAAGAGAAGTCTTTTCGGTCTTTGCTGCCCTCTGAAAGTCACCGTAGAATTAACTTGGAGAAGAAACGCGGTAATCGTGATGATTCTGATGAGGAAGTCTCCCCAGAAAAAAACGCTCTGTCATCTATCAAGGTATGTCAAGTGACCATAGTTAAGGTAGATTAACTGTTACTGTTGAACTATGCTCATGAGTTTGTTGAGCTTTTCTGTGTTGCTTGTGCTTACAAACTTTGGTTCTTTGAGCTTTTGAAAACATAAGAGTTGTATGAACATCCTTTATGTCACTGTTGTGCAAGTAAGATGATTTGTTTTGTGGAACAGTCCTTACAAGCCTCGACCTTTTCTCCTGTGGCTTTAAAGAAGAAGAGTGATGTTTTGAGTTAGATTATAAAAACCCAGTGGATGAATTCTTCCTAATACTCCTACTCACGTCCAGGCGGTACAAGCAGATGCTGCTTCCTTCTCTCATGAGGAGACATCCCAAAACTGTCATGCAGCCCAGGGCAGAAAAATTTGGTCTTACAGTAGCTCAGAGAGAAAAAACAAATTCCTTTCTTATCCTGAACCATGTGCATACACACAGTTTGTACTTGAAAAAAGCTTTGAAATTTCTTTATTAACAAACCATGCCAAATTTGTCTTGCCTTTCAGGAGCTAAGCATGCCTTTCTCAGGAGGGCAAGATAGTTTCTCTAAATTTACTATGGAGATGGTAAGACAGTACATGAAAGAGGAGGAAATGCGAGCAGCTCATCAGTCCTCGCTACTTCGGCTCCGGGAGAAGGCTCTGAAGGAGAAGACAAAGGCTGAGTTAGCTTGGTTGGAACACCAGAAGAAGTAAGACGGTGTTGAATATACACTGTTGCTAACTGATCATTTTTTTATGAAAATCTCCTACTTACATTTTTTTGGTAATATTTTTCTTTACTCCACTCCTCCCTGGTTAAGTATCAGTGGTTGAACAAATCTTCTGACATCTGTAATCTTTGTGAACGTTATTGTCATTTGGAAAGAACAGAACTCAGTTTGTAAGCATGCTTTGATGTTTAAATTGATCATGGTTAAATGGAAGAATTTCATGGAAACGGGAAAACATCCAGTATTTGTTGTTAGAGAAGGTAGTTCCCATCCATTACTCCACAAGTCTTAATTCAAGAATGTATATACTCTTCTGCAGATGAAAAAAAGCAATGTTAAAGGGAAAAGGCTGTTGTTGTTCACTTGTGTTGTTGATTTTGTTTTTTGTTTTTTTTTCTTTTTTCCTTATTTAATCGTCTCTTCCAATCTGTTTGCAGGCATTTGCGAGACAAGGGAGAGGATGATAAGATGCCCCCTATTCGAAAGAGACAGCGTGGTCTTCTACTGAGACTACAGCAGGAAAAGGTAACTGATGCTTTCTAGTAAAATCCTGTAGAAACTTCTGTGATGCTTTGGACACTGTAGAAGTTAAGAACTGATAGCTCTGTGCCAGGCTTTTGGATAGAAGAATAGCATTATTTCTCACCAGAAAATAATTCACCTTTTGATGGTATTTAACACGTTGTTTTAAAGGGTTCTTCTATATTAATAATCTCATGGGTTGAGACCTGAGTGTATTAATTGATTGTCTGTTCTCTGCTGCTGAAATTGCAGGCTAATTACTTCATCACCGTTTTGGTTACTTTAATCTCATATTGTGGACACTGAGAGTTTCAGAATGTGTTGGAGAGCTGTCTGTCAAATTTACTTTGCTTAATCTTTTATACCTAAAAGGCAGAAATTAAGCGTCTTCAAGAGGCTAACAAGGCTGCTCGGAAGGAGAGACAGCTGATCCTTAAACAGCAGGCAGAAATAGAACGAATCCGTCAGACTACAATGAAACTGCAGGAGAAATTGAAATCTGCAGGAGAAAACAAGCTCGTAAGTGTTCTGTACAGAAGCTGGAGTCTTCCCTCTTTGATTGTGCAGCTGGTATTTGACTCAACTACTAGCTTAAAAGCTATTAGATTACACTTGTCACTTGGGAAATCTATCTGCTCAAATTGTCTTGTCCTGTACGTTTCAGCAGTTTTATTTGTTGAATTTCTTCAAATCATTGTTTGTGGAAATGCATATGGAAAAGTATTAGAAAATGTTTTAACTGCACAGTAGACAAGAAAGAAGGTGACAGACTCTTTAGCAGGGTCTGTTGTGATAGGACAAGGAGAAATGGTTTCAAATTAAGAGGGTAGACTTAGATTAGATGTAAGGAAGAAGTTTATTATAATAAGGGTGGTGAGGCACTTGCACAGGCTGCCCAGAGAGGTGGTAGTGTCCTGTCCCTGCAGAAAACCAAGTGGTGGTGTCCTGTCCCTGCAGAAAACCAAGATCAGGCTGGACAGGGTCTGAGCACCTGATGGATCTGTGGGTGTCCCTGTTCACTGCAGGGGAGTTGGACCAGATGGCCTTTAAGAGGCCCTTCCAACTCAAACAATTCTGTGACTCTGTGGTGATGATTAATTCTCAAGTTTAAGTAATGACTTTGGGAATATCAGCTTTTGGATTTTTGAATCTTGTGGACTCTGATTCTGTTACTCTGATTCTGTTTATCTGATAAAAGGACTAAAATGTAAGCTCCAAAACCTAAGCTTTCTGCTTTTTGTGTCTCGGTGTTATTAAACAAAGTTTCCCGCATCTTCGACACTGGAACAGGTTGCCCCGACAGGTTGTGGATGCCCCTTCCCTGGAGGTGTTCAAGGCCAGGCTGGATGGGGCTGTGAGCAACCTGGTCTGGTGGGAGGTATCCCTGCCTGCAGCAGGGGCTCGGAACTACATGATCTTAAAGGTCCCTTCCAACCCAAACAGTTCTATGATTCTGTGATCAAGACAGGTTTGGTAACTGGCTGAATCCTTACAAAATTCTGGAAATGCAAATTTAATAATAATGAGAGGACTGGTTTCCTGTTTGGGTAACTGAATTCTTGTAGGATTTTTTTGTTCTAGTTACACTCAAGGGACAACTTAAATTGTGGTGGGAGAAAGAGTACAAAAAATGATGTCTAATGAAAAGAAGTGGGAGAATAAAGCTAAAATATGTAGGCGGACAGACTTAACCTAAAGTATTATTTGATGTAATCTGAGGATAAGTAAAATGGGTTAACACTGTTTAAAAATAAATTCTAAAAAAAGGGTAACTTTTCATGCTTTTAAAGTTGGGTTTTTTTTTTTAACATATAATTGCAGGAACTTCACAGTGAGGATGACATCAAGCAGAGCAATGGTTCTAGCCCAGTTCCAACTGATGCAGAAACACGCAGCCCTTCCCCAATATCAATCTCCAGCAGTGAGACTAGTAGCATCATGCAGAAACTTAAAAAGATGCGCAGCAGAATGGATGAGAAGTAACTAAGTTTTCTTTTCTATTACAAAGCCTTACTATTGTAATGAAAACAAATTGGTTCAGCCAGTATCTGCAGTAAAAATGGTTATCAGAAAGACTACAGTGGTACTGATATCATACACAGTGATGTCTTTTCAGAATCAGCCTGAAAAAGTACTGATTATAAGCCTTGACAGAGCTATATTAATCTTTGAAGAGAGTATTTTATAGGATGTGTTTTTTTTCTTGAGTACAGAAATTCGAGTCAGTAAAAGCATATCAGTTTAAGAGATCATGATATCTGTACTTGGCAGGAAAATGGATTGACTTCAGCTTGACAGTGTGTCTTGTCAGACTTCTTACAGTGAAATACTTTAAGGCAAATGATCAAAGTGGTGCCTGTATCTTGTATTTCTCCTTTTCACTTTTATATATCTGGTTCATGGAAGGTCAGGGAGCTTGTGTGTGATTGAGAAGATAGTAAGACCTTTTATTTTTCTTACATGGTCCACAGGTTGGGAAAAAAAAAGCTGAAAACAGCTGTTAGTCTTCAGAGGAAATAATCAAGTATATGTGAAGTCACTGGGTCTGGAAACTAAGACTGAATCTGTTGATTTCACCTGTTAAATTGTTCTGAATCAAATAAGTTGTTTCCGTACCTCTTCAGTGCAGGAATCACTTTGTTTCCTTTAAGCATTTCAAATATGTTAGCAGTATGTTCTCATTAGTTCAAAGTCACTCATTTGAAATGGCCTGTGCCAGTTAACCCCACATAATAGTCTCTGCTTAAACATTTTTTCTGAATTTAGAACCAAGGTAGGTCATTACATTTTAGTTCGTGTGGTGGTCTTTGTAATGTCCTTTCTCTTGAAACTTGTAGCATTTAGAGCAGACATCAAAAAAGCAAGCACTGCCATTTGTGAAGACAAGCTATCTGTGGCTCTGTAGCACCCTGGTTGCTTGTCCTTCCCAAATGATTACATTTCCTATACCTGCATATGTTTGTGTATGCTAGAGATTAAACAGCACAAAACCTCAAAACAGCGAGAGAAGATTGGTATAAGTACTGGGTGGGGAGGAAGAACAAATCCACATTCTATTTAAATAGTCTCCATGTTCAAGCCTGGATTGGACGCTTTGTTATTCAGACTCTTCTGATAGGAGCTAGTGGACTGAAAAGACAAAATCACAAATGACATTTCAAGTTTCTGAAAGACCGTATTTCTAAAACTTAACTCCTAGCATTCCAAGTTGTGTGGAAAACCTCACTTTCATAACAACAGACTTTCCCTAAGTATGTGTTAAGGTTGGTAAATTGCTTAAGAGGGGAATCAGAAATAGGCTCAGAAGGAAGATCTTGGAAACCTGCATGGAGATGGCCTGTGAACAGAGCAAGTTCTTTGTCTTCTTTTTCCCTCAGTTTCAACATATGAAGTTTCAAACGGTAATATCATGTTACAAAACTAAATCACAGCTTATGAATTTTGATATTATATTAATGCTAATGTTAATACTGTAAAAGATTACAAATATATTTGTGTTTCTGTCTTCCTTTCCCACTTTTTTCAGGTAGCCTTTTTAGTCAATGTTGTTTCTGAAGTCTTTGCTTTATTCCTAAGCAACACTTGTAATTCCAGTAAGAATTACTTGTTAGTAAATGAATCTCTTCAGTACTACAAAGGATAGTAATAGATACAAAGTATGTTTTATCCTTAAGAATATTTTAATTGCAAGTCCAAAATGTTTGTCATCTGGGGTATGTTTCCAAAGGGTAGGCATCAGGATTTCAGCTGTAATTACTATGAGGAACATCAAGTGGAAGTTGTACTTGTGTGTGATGCAGTGTATGTGGTCATGCATTTTTGACTTTATAGTTTTGTCTGATTGCTCTACGTGCTTAAAGTATTTTGTGTAAACATAAATAATTCCCTAGAACTTCAGTCTTCTTGATCGTGTAGCTTTTGCACACATCTTGCATGTTTTCTTGGTAGCTGTAGCTGTGCTGATTGATTGAAAAAACAGTGCCAACTTAGTACCTAATTTTTATGTCCTTGTTTATAAAATACCTAAGAATAACATTAACATAATATTTACTTAGAGTATATTTAGGGAACTGTCTGTTTGAAAAACAAGTTGCGTGATCCTGCAAATGGAAAGAAGCTGAATGAATAAAATACAAGAGAACTAGATAAACGTTTTCTTGTCTGTGAGACAGCTTTAATATCTCTTCTGTTAAAAGGACAATGAAAGAGTTGTTCTGTTTTAATTATAACTCATGAATCTGCATAGCCTGCATGTGAACAGGAGCATGCTCTGTCAAAGAGAATTAACCCTTCTGCCCATGCTTGCCTTGCATATGCAGCTTTAATGATAATTCGTACAGCGGAAGAACTGATTAAATGCTCATTTTCTTTTGCTTTCTTTAGTATGCTTCTTACCCTGCTTTGTAGTTGCTACAGAGCTGTGCAGAGCATGATATTTTGCTATAGATATGATGATATGCTACGAATTAGCTTAAAACTTAAGCTAAAAAAGCTTAAAAAGTCTTCCATTAGAAGGTAACATTTTAATCACAGTGTTAAGCTTATGTAGTTTAAAAAAAAACACATAGGCATTATCTTTCTGCAGAAATGAAAGTGAGTATTCTGAGACCAAGTCTGTGCTTTATTGCAAAATCAAAGAGCAGCTGAAGTTGAATACAGATATATTTCAGACTTTTTTTGGATTTGCTTGAGTTTCTTTAAATAAATTCATCCGTTTTTAAGTTTCAGAGTGGCAAAGCTGTATATATTACAAAACCAGCACTCTGCTTAATGCTAATAATATTCTCTACTGAGGATTAGTATAGCAGAAGTTGCAAAAAGCTGAGGTTGAGATGTTAACAGGTGCATGTGGAAGTCTGTACCAGAGTAATAAAACTTCAAAAAATTAAGGAAAAATAGAGCATTGTGAAGGTAGCATGCCTTTAACTAACAAAAAATGAAGTGTTATAACTTATGCACAAGTGTATGTGTTCTTATTACCTTCTGCATAACAATGTACAATTTTTCTTCCCAAGGTGTTAGGTTAAATGCAATTAATTTTAAAGTTCTTTGCTAGATGCTTTCCTTTTCTCATTCTTTCTGCCTTTTTTTGCTTAGTTTTAAAACTCTTCCTCCTTATTTTGTAGACACTGCTCTCCTGTTCACTACTTCTTCTCTGTCTTTACGTCTCACCACTGGGCCTCTCTCAGTGTCTGTTTTCCCAACCTCCACCCCAAATTCCAGCTGTATATCTACAACCAATTGGTCAGGTAACTGTACCTTTCTCGAGTGATAGACTCTTTGATAGAGCATGCTCTGTTCAGTCCTAAAAAGTCAAGAGGTTCTTCATCACTGAGCAGTTTTGACACTTTTTCCACACTGGTTCCAGATTAATCTTTTGTTCCTACTGTGTTCTGAGTAGCAGAGGGGCAGTTCACTTTGCTTCTGCTGTCCAGTTGCTACTTCAGAACAGCTGTTGAAACTGTCTAGTTTGGTTTTAAAATCTGTGTGTATTAGATACAAATGCAGTTCAAGTATAGGGTAACACTTCCAGGTTATTATTTTTGGAATAGGCAGACCAAATATGTGACCTTAGCACCAGATAAGTAGTTAGACTTTGGAAATTACGGTGATATAATCTGAGTGCTTTTGCTTCCCCTTTGCTCCTGTAGATTTCCTGCCTTGAAGATACCAGATGTGGTTCATGCTTTTCTATTTTTTTTTCTCCCTGTGAAGGTGGCCCTGCTGTTGAGGATGAATATGTACCATTGGTGTTGCAACTGGAACCCTCTAGACTGTAGTAAATGCTAAGGCAGTATGCTTGCTACCTTGTGGTGGTTCTGACCTTTTAAACCCTTGGGTTGTAAAAGGGTCTGCATCTTTAGCCATGCTCATTTAATCCTCTTTCTAAAGCATGAGTGTTTGAGCCTTATTTCTCTCTCTTTAGCACTCTTTTTGACCAACTTGTAGTTTTCTTATTAGTTGGTCTTTGCACGGTGAGTAGTTTTACGATAATTTAGTTAATTCTGCTCTCCTGCTTGTGGACTCCTGGGTTAATTCATTTGACATCTGCTGTTGAAGAGTCTTGCACCTTCATATCCATTTATTTCAGCCTTTCTCTTGAGCTTTACTCCAACTGGACTTGCCTCCCTCAAGACTCAATCAAACATGAAGATCCAGGCATTCTGATGAGATGAAACAACTAGTGAAGGAAGAAGAAAAAGTTTGCATTGAGATCATTATTGTAGTAATGACCTACGTAACAAGTTCCAAATATATGACCTACTAGATTAATTGCAACCGATGCGTATCTGAAAGTAAGAGCTGATCAATCTGGTAGTGCTAGTGAAAGACAACATAGACAGACATGGCTGTCTGTCATGTTTGTAGTGCAATTACCACTGGTAATCTAGCTTCTTAATGTTATTAATCTGTCAGTTTTCTGTAAGAGTAGATAATGTTTGATGCTTATCTATAGGAAGTGATTGAAAAAATACAGAAAATCCTGGCATCTGCTGGCTGAAAGGTGGCAGGTATTCCAGACTGATAGAGGCGCTGCTTTTCATCTGCCCTTGCTCTGACTATAGTAAAGAGGTGTGTGTGCATGTCTTACTGGCTTCTGAATCTTTTATCTTCGCATCATCACTTTTCCACCCAATCTGAATCTGTCTCAAAGAAGGAATCATCAGAATCTTAATCTTTCTGATGAACTGCCAGCTCACTTTACCTGGGAACAGAGCGAGCAACACTGAGTGAGCAAACAACCAATGCCCTTCAGCAGACAAGACCTGCAGCTTACCCAGTTGGCCATTGCAGTCTCTCTCTATATAAAGGTTTGAAACATGGGAAGTTAAAAAAAGTACATATAGAATTATTGACTGCTTTGTAGCTTAAGAACGTCAATGCTAGGTTTTTGGATTGTTTAAAAAATTACAAATTATAAAGGCACTTTCAAAGAAAAGTCTCACAGGTCTTTGAAGACTGCATTTTTAGGCACCATTCTGTACTTCTGTACCCATTTAAGCACTCTCTCTAGCTGGCAAAAGCCATCTTGTTTTTGAAGAGTGATTCTGCAACATCCATAATTTCATTGCAGGGGGTGAATGGATTGATGTACACTCTTCTCTAGAGTTGGCATGTTAGAAGTGTGCGCAGTTGATATTGACCTTCCAGTTATTATCTTAAAGTCTGAATGCTATCTTCCTGATAACTTCAGTATCTAGATTATAAACTGGAGGTGATTCTGTTCAGTTCAGGCAAAGAAAAGTAGTATATGTGCACAAACTTATTCATGCTTGTGACACTTTACATTAATTTCCTCATTTCTGAGGTTTCATGCATAATTTCAGAAATCTTTGTCACAAATCAAAAAGATCTGCAGATTTGCAGCATGAGCTGTCTTTTCTTAGTTTAAACTAGTAGCCGGGTCTGTGAGTAGGTGGGAGAACAGTCCTGCATCCTTACTCTCTTTATGTTGTCAGCTGATGATTAACATTCCAAGTGTGGGAATCCAGAGATGATACTCAAAGGAAGAAGGATAAAAGCTCCAGTAATTCCAGTAATCCTTCTAGGTGGATTATTACTACAGGAACACCTATTATAATTAGTTATTTACAAAGAACTGTGGGGCAGCTGGGGCCACAATATTTCTCTGTCATTGGAATTAGCAAAAAGATAGGTTCATTTTTCAAACAGTCACTGCTTTCTTGAGGGTTCCAGTTTCATGCCACAGGTACTTCTCATGTTCTAAAATTAAGAGCTGACCCTGTTCATTTTACTGAATATATTATTAGCACTTTTAAAGATGTTGAAAATTCTTTGAATGTTAGCAGCAGTTTTACAATATCTTGTAGACTTTATTTACTGAAAAAAAAAAAAAAAAAGTGTTCTCTATATGTCAGAAATCGAGGAGATAGTAGTTAGTGTGGCAGTTTCCCTAGAAAACAATTGGAATAGCTAAAATTCTGGAAATTGTGGCAATAGAGCATCTGGATTTTGGGGTCTTTGACTGTCTTCTGCTGTGTCTGTCAGGTTCCTAACTAAGCGAGAACAGAAGCTGATGCAGCGCCGACAGCATGCTGAAGAATTGTTGGAGTGGAAACGCCGCCTGGATGCAGAGGAAGCAGAAATACGGCAGATAGAAAAGCAGGCTTTGGCTGCCTGGGACAAAGAGCTGCTTAAAACCAAAGTAGCCAAGAAAGAACTGGGGGATCTGAGAACTGAGCCCAAAGGTAGTAGAAACTATGAGTGGAACTTAGGCAAATATAACAAGTCAAACATAATCTGGCAGAGTTTTTGCTTAAGTTTGCATTTCTTTTATTCTGTGATCTTGTGGTGGTTCTTTTCTCAGTTTCTGCAGTCTGTAACATCTTCGGCCCTGTTCTTTTTATCCCTATTTTAAACCTTGGTTGTACATGAATTCCAGTTTTGCTATGTATCTTCTTGTGTTGTGTGTTTCTACATACAATTTGAAATCTATTCAGTTTTTCAAAGCAAAAATATTAACACGGTCTTTTGCTGATTTTATCCTGAACATACCCCTGCTCAGTAAATGTTTGAAATCTGTAACTGTACTGAAGTATGGTAGGATGTGGTTAGTATAAATTACTCTATTCTGAGAAAACAAGTTCCCAAATTTTAGGGGCTTTGGTTTTATCAGTCTGTCTTAAGTGGAATGTACTTTGAGCATGAACCACAGAAAATTGTATTGCAATGGGAGAAAGTAATGAAACTTCAGGCATTGATCTCAAAATAATACTTTTTCCTCCCTCCCTGTTGAAAGTGGGTGATAGATTCACTGAAGGTACAAAGGGAATTTAGAATTATGTCCTTTTACACTTGTCACTGAAAAGCCTCGTGGATCTTAGGCATGTGGAGAACACTTCAAAGATGTTATGTGTGCAAGTCACTAAGTTCCAGTGAGGAAGAATTCAGCATGCTGAAGACAGAGGCATGGATGAAAAAATATGTTTACTTTCTGTTAATTGTGTCTACCAGTAAGCACTGGAGCATGGTCCTGCTTCAGAAGTTCCTCTCCCTAGCTTTTGCTCAAATATTAAATAGTTCTTCATGGCTGCTTCCATAACGCTGTGACTCCTGCGGAATTTAGTAAACAGGAATATTGAAAACCCAACTTATTATTTTACTTGTTGCCATTTGAGAGACTCATGATGAAATCATAACATTAAAATGTTCTCTGCAGCGACTGTAAAGGAAGCAATCAATTCTAAATTCAAGATCTGACTTGTAGATTATGTGCTCCACCATGATTTCTTCAGACTAATATGACTCTTGCTGTTGCATGGCTAACTGGAAGGACGGGTTTCCCTAATAATCTTTGTGGAGTATGTTGTCTGGGAAATGTTAGAATATTCTGAGGAGTTTTTTTGGTTTTGACATTTGGCATCACTAAGACTGGTAGTCTTAAATTGTAGTTCTCTGGTAAACATCCCTTTTTCATACTAAGTATTTCAGAGTCAGTGTCTAGAGAAGTTAAATAATGCATACCCATTTGACTTATATTGATAGTAGTTACTACTTTATATGAATGCATCTAAGCCAGTGAAGATTCTTTTGTTGTTTCTTTTCTCTCATTCAATCTCAGAAACAGCCAGTGAAGAAGAGTCTCCAGTGCCTTCTTGCTCTCGTCTGAACAGTGAAAGCTCAGTCCCAGAAGAGCTTGGCAGTCTGGCTGCTGAGTCTGTCCCATCAGAGACTATGGGCCATGGACAGCCAGAAAGCCCAGATCAGAGTACAATTAACGAAGAAATGATTTATTCTGAAGACTTCAAGTCCTCTGCCTCAGCTTGCAAACTTGTGAGTGAGCTTTTTATGCTATATACATTCTTCAGTTTCTAAAAGGAGAAGACAAGTAATAGTCTTTCCAATTGTTGAAACAGAGATTAAACTATGGTATGTAATACCACGGTATGTTATGAGAATAAACATTGTGATCAGTTACGTTCTTCAAAGTCTTGATGAAAAATTGCTTGAACACGGAGTTTCAATGTTTTTAAATCTGTAGGTAGTCTTGCAAAATATTCTGCATGTGTCACATAGGTATGCAGTATTAAGTGGTGGAACACTGACCCAGTTAAACAATGTGTATTTGCTGTAGGCGAGCTTGTCACCATTGTATGAATTCTTTGAGGCTGAGGAAACTATGCCATGTTCTTCTGCCTCGCTTTGTTTGCATGTTTCCCAAAGTATAGCTATAGGATGAGGAAATATATCTGTAATCTGGTACACAGTCCCTTGAGTTTCAGATTATGACTGCTTTCTAGTTAATTCAGCCTTATTGTTCTGTTCCAGTAGTTACTCCTGCTTGGTTGATAGTTTTGATATATTTTGTGCTGATAACTTTGCCTTGCACTGAATCAGAGAGACAGAAAATGTACTTTCTGTGAAGTCAGAAAAACAACTGCTCATGTTGACTTCTATTACAGCTACTTTCTTCTTGTAACTTTTTCTGAGAATATAGTAAAGTAAAATGTCAAATATGCACTAGAGGTTGTGATTGAGATGTGTGAAAGGTTTGTAGCATGGTACCGAAGCAGTAAGCTGTTTTGGAAGAATAGTTGCTCTTAGAATTTTTTGTGTGACTACAGAGAAATAGGGCTCCCCTTTAGTGATTTAGAACGGCATCTCTCACCTCTTATATGAAATTGTCCTTTTGGATTCACAGGTATATTTAGTTAGGTGTTCTCATTCCCTTGATTGTTACCTGTGAATACAGATGTATCGAACACCTTTGAGTCACAGCCATGTCAGTTCACTTAAGTAGTAAGAGTTGTCTGAGCACGTTTATTGAAGTTCGGCCTCAAAGTAAGCAGTCCGTTATTGCTACTGCTGGTATTTTTGTTTTATTATTATTTTGACAAACTAAGATAAAAGTTGTCTTAAGACAGCTGGATAGGTAGCATTGCTTATGAGGTGTTCTATAGTCATGCCAGTCTCTCCTTGTAACTAGCTCCTGATGGCAATGATCTGCTACTTTGAGAGTGAGCTTTACAAGCAGTTACTCATTTGTCCTTTTCTTCTCACACAGACTCCTCCCAAAAGCAGCATATCTGTATCAAGGCAAGATTCCAGCAAGGGCAGCCATAGAACTGGGGGACAGCTCCGTTCTCCTGTGAAGTCTCATCAGATATCTCACAATTGGTCTGATGAGTCTTTATCTATGACACAGTCAGGTAAGTGTAATATTTGCTTGGATTTAATTTGCTGTTTCAAAGCTTGTCATTTACTTATTAAAAGTAAATTTGCAAAGCAGACCTAGATATGGGAAAGCAGGCAAATTCCTGCAAAATGCTGGGTTTTGAAGTTCTGTGGTAGTATTTTCCCATGATGTAATTTGATCATTTCAGCATAAGAAGGCCCATGTATCTTTGCACAGATTCCTGCAAACAGTTGTGAAGAAGAGTCAATAGTTAAGTTGTCTAGAATTTAAAAATACCAAGGTTGGCTGTGCTTGTAATAAATGACACTTCTTTGCTCCTCTTGTTTTAAGAAAGCAGAATATGGTTCAGCAGCTTGTAAACATGATTGTCTTCCTTCTGAACACAGCCTGGCTTCAGAAGACACATAGCCCTGTTTATCATGGCAGTACAAGTGAGCCCACTGGACCTACACTGGCATATGCATGGCGGTTGGGCATTTCATGGCATATCCAGAAAGACTTCTTTTGTGGAGGAGAGTTTGAATTGTGTGCAGTAAAATGGGGCCTAAGGCTGCATTTTGAGCTACAAGTATAAGATCTACTATATAGACTCCTATCAAAAGGAGTCTTTTAACCCAGTATCCAAGTGGGCTACCAGTAAATACTTGGAGAGAGAATATACAAAATGAACTGGCACAGAGCGATCCTTTCCCTGATGTGCTCTTGCAGTCTGTTAGTCATGTAGACTTCATGAGCAACCATAATCTGTGGGATCCCCATCATTGATCTGTGAAGACTGTTTTGAACGTTTCTCTGCTTTTAGTCTCTAAATCATCTTGTATTCCACAGTGCAGTTGTTACAGCATCACAAATACACTTCCTATTAGCAAATGAGATAGCATTTTCCTGCATAGTATTTTTGTTTTCTTTTAATTCCTTGAGTGAATAGTAAGTTTTTAGAGGAAGAAAAATAAGGTAGTTCTTTCTGTTATATATCCTGGCTGTTGTTTGACTGACAGATAGCTTCACTTGCATACATAAATCTCTGGTCTCCATAGTGCTTCATGTAGCAAGCTTAATAATGCTTTCTGCTGTTTTTAGGTATATGTATGTAAGTGCAGTAGTAATAATTTTAAAGCAGATATTCTGCTGGATGTAGAAATGAATACATAACAGCTAGATACTCACACTGAGTAATTTTTGTTTGCATTCTGGAGGGCAGTTTGTAACCCAGTGAAGCATTCAGCAAATTGGTAAACTTATGTTCAAGTTCTGACTGAGGAACCATATAAAGAAGCCTTTGTGAATAGTATAACAGGCAACAGTGGTCATGAAAATAAAGTCTTTGATTTCAAATGCTAGAGACAGATGGAAAAAAGGGGGAATTCCATCAAGGTGGTGCTGGTTTCGTAATAAATCATTCAATTGAAAAGAGGCAAATCTTCCAAGCTGCTGAGTAGTAGTGATGTCATTGCTGTGTCCTGATGCATGCAAAGACAAGTCCGTCAAAGATGAAAGCATGCACAGTTTTTTCTTTAATGAGTTGATCAATAAAAGCTATAATTACATAATGGTCACTTAGCATTCAGGAGGAGTTAAGTACAGTGGCATCATAAAGTACTTGTGATTAGCAAGTGAGATTCCATTCTTTTCATGCCTTTTTTTTTATTCTGTAAATGCTACTAACAGTTGTTATTGGAAAAGGAATTCAGTAGTGTGTATTTGCTGACTGTTGATGAAGTCCTTCTTGATTGTTTGCTGTCTTGTGAAATGAAATTGATTAGTAAATGTGCTGACTAGGTAGTATGGAAAACTTATTTCCTAGGACCTTCAGTAGAGCAGTTGGGAGCTGATGAGCATCCAAGCCTCTTGTCTAGAAAGCAGCATAGGTAATAGCAAGCATTAGAAAAATGGACCAGTCTAGATCCTTCTGTTTGGAACTGCTGCTGTAGGTAGAAGATGAAGGAGGGCATCGGGCACAGGGCGCAGCTCCATAGGACTGTGTCAGATTAATATTTTGAACAGTTTCTGATATTTATTTGTATTAGCACCACCTGCAGCTTGGATCTTGTTTTGCCCTCTATTGGTGTCTGTTCAAAAAACAAGGAACCAGGTGGACGTGTACAGGTTGTTGGGGAAGAATAAGTACTGAGATACCTGAGGCAGTCTCTGTAAGTCTTGAGAAACCAAGAGGTTATTAGAATAGAAATAATGAAAGTAGCAGAGATAGAGATGGCAGTAGCAGAGATGGTAGAATGTGGTTATTCTGCAGTGAATCTGATTAACTGGAAAGTGTTCCATGGGAACAGAGGCAGAAAATTGTCAATTGGATTGAAGACCAGACTGCAAGGGATGGAGAGGAAAATGATTATGAAAGAAAAACGGTTAGGTAGAATATGGCTGTAGTCAGTAATGGCATCTTAGGAAAGTCTGTGAAGTTGAACTTGGAGCAAGGATGTGCCTCATAGCTTTGTGTTAGCAGTCACTGAGTAGTCCACTATGTGTCTAAGCTCATTTCTACCCACTTCACTCTGAATAAAATGTCACCCTGAGGCCTGACAACAGCGAAATCCTTGTTGTTCAAGTTGGCTTTCCTTCCAGCTGTCAACCACTCAGCTTTCCACTTCATAGATGTACTTAGTTGAGGTGGCAGAAAATCTAAATTGTCTGGAAACATAATCTGCTTTTGAAATCCACTACTCCAAGAAAAATTCTTATTCATAAAGTGTACCTTGTAGCTTGAAATTTTGCATGGCAATTTTAAACATGTATTTCATATACATTTTTGGTATGCGTCATTGGGTTGTTATATTTTTTAATGTGTCAGCAAATTTTAATGTCTGCAGTAAGCTGTTAATGAGATAGCCATTAACGTGGGAGACTGATATGTGAACCAGTTTGCTAGCAAGTTACTACACAGAACATCTTTCTTGTCTAAAATAAGATGCAATGCTTTTTCTTTCCTGTTTTGTACAGTAGTGTTGTGAATCTAAGATTCCACTTGGAGTCCTACGATGTTGAAATCAACATAATTTCTTCAGTGTTTCACTTGGATTATATTTTATATTTACTCTATGACTGTTCATTGCTTTACATGGGACTGTTTTTTAATAGACAAGTTATTTAAAGGCTAAAACTGAACTTTTTCAGAAACAACTTCTGATCAAAGTGATATTGAAGGACGGATCAGAGCCCTGAAGGATGAACTACGGAAAAGGAAGTCTGTGGTTTACCAGCTGAAGAAGGAACAGAAAAAGAGGCAAAAGGAGAGACTGAAAGCCCAGGAGGCCAGTCTGATCAAACAACTGGAGGTTAGGAATAGTAGAAGAAAGGCTAAGCGAAAGCCAAGAGTGTTAGCTGTGAATAAATCATTATAATATGGATATCGTTGGCTAACTGTTGTATCAACAGCTATGAAAGACACGTTACTGCAATGGAGACATGGCTGTGTTTTGGCTGATTAACTGTTTCCAGTAATGAATCAGTGTCTTGGAGGCAAAAACCATGCGCTTTAAAATGCGTGTCTTTAAGGGGTTTTAGACATTATTCAGGGGGGTTTGTGTATGTTTGTGCACATTAGTATCTCAGCTTGAGTTTAAGAGTGTTGCTCATGTAATTTGTCTTTGAAAGTGAAGTAATATCTTCTGGGATTCACTGTTGTGGAGCTTTAGGAAGTTAAATAGATTGCTTCACAGAGAAGCTGTGTGTCCTTAAATGTTTGAGACTGAGCTTTATGTATTTGATAAGTTTTGTTTACAGAATTGTCGTTATGGTTTAGTTCTTTAACAGCCATAACTTTTTCTCTTGCTCAGTCATATGATGAGTTTATCAAGAAGACTGAAGCAGAGCTGAGCCAAGATCTGGAAGCATCACCCACAGCCAAACCTCAGATCAAAACTCCATCCTCTGCTGCTGCTGAAAAACCTAAGATCAAGGCACCTCCACTCCATAGGTAAATGGGATTTCTTCTTTCTGACATTATTCTGAAACCAATAGAGTGCTCTTTGAGCAGAAATATTTGTGCAAGGAAAGCACTTCCACAGTGCTCTTCCTCAAACACTTGATTATGGCAGTGTACTGCCAACACATGTACTGATCACATCAGACCTAAAGAAGATACACTGTCCCTGTCATCGTATCTCATTTCTGTCCTGCCCAGCCTCTTAGGTTCTATTTCCAAGTTCTTTCTGAGTAACAATTTTTGATTGAGTGAGAATTTGCAAAATGGTTGTTTGAATTACTTAGGTAAACCATTCATTTTTGCAGCTTAAACTTGGTTTGGATCTTATGTTTTAAAAGGCAGACGATTCAATTGACTTTTTCACTTCCTACCATATTTTAAGTGTTTCTTTTTCTCCAGCAGATGGTGCAATTTTAGTTCATTTTTTCTTAAAAAAAAAAAAAAAGTTCAGTTTCAGTAGTGTGATATTAGATGCTTGTATTTCTATTTTTATTTGTTAAAAACAACAACCAAAAAACCCTGAATACTCTCAGTTCACTCATGTTTGATTTTTCAAATGTAGGCCAGAGACAGCTAAAAACTGGAAATCACTGACTGAATCAGAGAGATCACGAGCATCTTTGGATTCCATTGCAGAGCACGGAGGTATGTAACTGGAAAAATCAGTACTACAGGTGAAGGTCTCAAAGCCTGACTATTTTAAACTTCTTTAATGTTTTACTTCTTGATTCAGGAAGGGGTTCTAAGAGAATGTGCAGGCTTCATAAAACCATAATGATAAAGCTGCATTTTCACTCTTCCATGTTTTACTTTTAGAAATATTTTGAGTGTAGAGTTCCTTTAATTATGGCTCCCCTGCTCACCTATTCAGAAACCCCATAGTGTTTGAGTTCTGTATTTCAAAGGAATTGTCTTGTTTAAAAAAAGAAAAAGTGCTGATGGGAGATGCTGTCCCTTTTAAAAATTAAAACCACTCTATTATATGGCATATATTGTTATATTTGTTGTATACTATAAATAGCTATGGTTTTTTTTGTTCATGCTTTATTATTTCTATTTAGTAGGCTTCTGCTTTTGCTGTTTCCTGAATATTCAGTATTCAGTTTTATTCTTGTTGAGGTTTTTAAAAAGCTGTAATTACGTGGCAGCCTTTTTGCTTTTGCTTTGTTTCCTGTTCCTTTATCACTTGAGGAAAATAAGGAAACAAAAATAACGACGGCTTGAGAAGTAGTTGTTTAAGAGCAGGTTTCTTTGAGATACTTTTCAATGTTTTGCTGTCTGTCATTAGATAATTGCTATATGCAATTCAAATCTTCCTTGTTTTTATAGAATTGTACAACGGTCTGGGTTGGAAGGAACCTTTAAAAATTATCTAGTTCCAACACCCCTGCCACGGACAGGAATACCTTCTATTAGATCACATTGCAGAGCCCTTATTGTGGGCTCAGTATTGTATGGTGCTATAAAATGCCAATACAAGGAACAGAATTAGGAAAAAAAAAAAAAGTGGTAGAACCTTGGAACTGGATGAATGTTGCCCATATTCATGGGCCAGGTAGAAATCCCTGTTTCCAAGACATCATTTTGTATTTTTTAGGGTGGAAACCTTGATGTTTAAATTTGTTGCCTATGGTTGCAGTCTTCATTAAGATAATGTGGGCTGTACCACATGTTGTGACTCACTTTCTGTTTTCCTTCAAGATGCTGTATCATCAAAAACTGAGGGATCTGTGTCTTCTCACACTAAGAAGGAGGCTGTGACAGATGTTCACGCAGAAGAACCTTCTGCAACATCTTTGGCAGTTTCAATGCCACCAAGTAGTTCCAGAGCAGGATTTGGTGATTCCCTAGAGGATGTGTCCTCTTCATCTCCTCTCAAAGACATAAAAGACATAAGCAGGATATCCCATAGGTCAGTAAGCATTGTGGAAAGTGTATCCAAGGAGGAGGATGTCCTCAGTCATAAGTCTGAGATATTGGAAAACTTGGAATACATAAAATCACAGGAAAATGAGCTTGAAGATTCTCAGGTTAAGTCTTTGGAGCATTCTGATGTCTTGTTGATATTAGATAAAGAACAGGAAAGATCACTGGACATCCTTCCAAAGAAAATCCTCCATTCCAAAAATGAACCCTCTTTAAAGGAACCTTTTTGTTTGACTGTGGAAAGCCTTCATGGTGGGAAAGAAGTCTTAGACGAGAGACTGGCAGACAAAGATGATGTAACTGTCCCAAGCATAGAAGAATCTTCTCACAAACTGAGCATATCAGCAGAGGAAGAAGATTATCTGCTTTCAGAACATCTGTGTAGTCAAAAGGAGTCATCATACGTTGAAGACTTTGAAGGATCCTCCTCCAGGAAACAGCCATCATTTGAAGAAGCACTTGCTGTGGAAGAATACAAAGATGATTTTGAAGCATCTCTTCTCTCACCTAAAGGGGACACTCAGTCACTGAAAGAGCAGACCCAGCTTACTCAGACCAGCAGAAGCAGATCCACCAGCCTTGGCAGTGATGGTGAAATCAGTGAATACCTCAGCGACAGATCTCTCTCTCTCTCTGGCAGCGTGCATTCAGATAGGTTATTAGAACTTAAGTCCCCCACAGAACTTACAAAAAATACTGAGTGCAGAGATGTGGAGAAAGATGAGGCCACTGTTCAGTCACCACCATGGCCCTCTGTTTCAGTGACAGAAGAAATTGATAGTTTGCCAAACTTCAGCATAGGTGATAGGGTACTTGTAAGTAAAGTCCAACCTGGAACACTGCGATTCAAAGGTGTGACTAAGTTTGCCAAAGGGTTTTGGGCTGGTGTGGAGTTGGATAAGCCTGAAGGGAACAATAATGGAACTTACGATGGTATTAAATATTTTGATTGCAAAGAAAAACATGGTATTTTTGCTCCTCCCCAAAAAATCTCTCACATTACAGAAAGTATTGATAGCCTTGTAGATGCATGTGAGTATGAAGACTCATTCTTTGATGATAGACTGGAGAAGAAACATTAAGATGAGCAGAAAGACAAAGGAACTTCTAAAACTAGCAAGGAAGATGACAGCCAGAGCAGAGGTGCAACAGAGACCTGTTCTCAAGATAAAGCTGCTGCAGACACAGCTGTTTCAGAAGCCTCAGCTGGAAAAAGCGTTGATGAGGTCTCATTTTCCAAAGCAAATGGCATAAAGATTTCTGTAGCTTCTGAATCCTTTGCCCATGAACAGTCTGTGGTGGCTTATCTGAAGCATGCCGTAACGGAGGAGACCAACCTTACTCCTCCCATTTCTGATGTTGCAGATAAGATTTCCAGCGTTCAGTTGGATGACGTCTCAGATTTCTTTTCTGAAAAATTGGAGAGACAGAAAACGCTGGGGGAAGAATGTTGTGAAAAGTTAAATGATCTCTCTCCTGGAGTTGTGGAGAAGCCTGCAACTCCGCTTCTGGATTTGCTGACAAAAGAAAAGAACCAATTAGAAGCTCAGCTTAAAATACCATTTAGAGAGGAAGAAAAGTCCAAAAACCAACTGGAAAAGGTCAGTTTGCTCACAGATAGTCTGCTTAAAGATTTTGTGAAAGATACAGTCAACCAGTTACAGCAAATAAAGAAGATCAGGAATGAGAAAATCCAGCTCAGCAACCAGGAGCTCTGTGATGCGAAGGAGCAATGCAGTACCCCATTCCAGCAGGTAGAAGAGCAGATTCCTGATGGACTGGACAATTTTTTTCTAAGTTCGGACTTGGAAGATGACAGAGAAGAACTTTCTTCCCCAGACATGTGCCCCAGACCAGTAAGTAACAGACATCTTGTTCTGATTTTAAGAGCTGATGATTCCTTTGATTATAGAATCTGAAGAATGGCAGCGTGGCAGCAGTTTGTTTTCTCACAAGTTCTGTTCACTAATGTGATGATTGTTTGTATGTCTGTCTAATCCATGTTCTGGTGTTTCCCAGTTCACGACTCATTTTAGTATCCCCACAGGCTTAAAGACAGATTTGGGCATGTGAAAGTGAAAAACACTTCATTTAGATTGCATTCTGCTTACGTGTTCATTTTCATTTAGTTGTTACCCTCGGTCTTTATTCTAAAAAAGTCAAAATACAGTAGACTGTAAACTTGCCTCTCTCTATTCTTGAAACGAAGTAATCATCTTGTAAAAGAATTAGTTGCTATAGAGATCATTAAATTGTTGGACTGCTCTATCTGCAGAACTAATATATCATGAGCAGGGGAAGTTCAAGCTTCCTCAGAACAACCATTAATGAAACAGATTTAGGACTTGGCCTCTGCTGAAGATCCTAGTAAACCTGTCTCAATATATTATCACAGAAAGCTTCAGCTCATTTCACCATTGTGAGCACTGCTCAGTCACTAGAACAGCCATCATCTGCTAAAAGCTTTTAGGCTGTTAATGTAGATCTGAGAGTGCTGGTAAGCTAAGTAAGAAGTTGTATGTCACATTATCACTTTTTAAACTACTCAGCCTTTCATAAACAGATGAACATTAAGACAGACAGTGGGCCAGGAATGCAGTCTTTTAAGCTCTGTGAGAGTCCTCTGAAAGCGTTCATCAGGAACGATAGAAGACTCAGGCATTTTAGTTGAAGCATCTCTAACTTCCCTGTGGGTTGTTTGTTATTGTTGAGAGTATTTAAGAGTAATTGTGCTCATATAGCCTATCAGTAAAGCATTTGAAAATCCAAGCTGAATATCTGATAGGTAAGAATGTGATGCTGCTTTTAAATTTACCCTCTTGCAATTCACAGGAGAGCCCAGTGTTTGGTGCCAGTGGTCAGGAAGAGCTTGCCAAGAGACTGGCGGAGCTGGAGCTCAATCGCGAGTTCCTGAGTGTGCTGGGAGATGAACAAGACTGGTTTGATGAGGACTATGGCCTAAGTTCCCGTAAGGTCCAGCAGAAGCAAGCTGAGGAATCAGCGGTTCTGCCCAAGGTAGAACCACAGAAAGTTCCACCAAAGCCATGTGAGGAGCTTTTGGCAGTCCCTCATACTGCAGTTGAGGTGGAAAGTATGGTGCATGCAGCAGCTGAAGAACTCTGGAAACTGAAAGAGCTGGGTCATGATCTTCAAAGTTTCAGCCTTCACACTGACTTTAGTAGTACCATCGAAGAGCAGGAGACAGACTCAATAAACAAGCAGGTCTATAAAAAGGTACAGTCTTTAGGCGTTTTATTCTTGTCCTTGTCCTCTGAATTGTTACTGTGAAGCACAGAAGCCTTAATTCTTACTTCTTATCTGTTAAGGTGGTATTTGATTTAACGAGAGAGATCTTTGGGGAAATCTTTGCTGAGGATCCTAATCTAAATCAACCTATTTGGATGAAACCATGTAGGATTGCATCTGCTTATTTTCGCCGAGTGAAGGATCCAAATGATTTGGATGAGATCAAGGTAGGAAGAAATCCTTGTCATACAGGGAAGATTGGATGGAAAATACTGTATTGACAATTGCCTGAAAGTTAAAATGTCGTAAGGGGTATGTACCGTAGAAGATGTGTTGAGAAGATAAATGAGATTACAAACCTGTAAGAGTTTGTCAGAGTGGTCTGTTTCACGCAGCAGATTTGCCTCCCGGTCTTCTTGGCTGATTTTAAACTACAGCCCTCAACTGACAGGGTACAAAGCTGGTATGCTGACAGACTGCTGCTTTAGCAGATTTCACTGGAATGCTGTATTTTGGATATAATGGCATGGATCCAACTGTAGGGCTGGGCCAAATGGATTTCTACTCTTTTTCTTTACCGAGATGTACCTGTGCCAACCTCACTGAGGACAGTGGGGAGCTGCCCAGGTTAATCCAAAATATGACTGGTGAGAGTACTGCTGTGTTTGGCAAGCCTCATGAGGTCTCCTGTTTCTGGTAAGAGTGCTCAGAAAAAGGACAAAACCTCAAAAAGGCAGAGCCAGACTAGGACAAAGTTGCATTTGTAGGGCAGCTTGTTAGGAAGACACTCTCTGAAAGTGCGTGACAAAGAACTTCAGTGCAGCTCATCAGGACATAAATGAATACTGTTTCTTCTGACTTTTTTTTTTTTACTGTATTTTGATTAATTGTCTGCAGATAAAGCATGTTAGTTCTCTATAAAAGTTCAAAATAGTATCTAGATCAACTTCGTAGTTGAGAATGCTTTCAAAAAGCATATCGCAGAGGAGAGAAGGGGCACAGGACAGGGTCACCAAACTCCCACTCTACTTTTCTTTAATACCTTCCTGCAAAATGAATGGTCAAAATCTCCTGTTCACTGTACTGTTTAATTGAAAGTTCTTGTTCTCAAGACTGTTGTCTCAGAAGTGGATGTCATTTTTTTTTTTTCCACTGCTGAATTTAATAACTGTTGCCTGTGTAAGTCTGCCGCAAAGACTTTGCTGTAACTTCTTGATCCATCGTATGTCCCTTGACTAAGCAGAAACTTGCTATGCTTTTGATAATCTGACTTAGGGTAAGTACTTTGTGTATACTTGTCATTTCTTAGCTCAAATATTATTAAATCTCATCTTTTCTGTTCTGTAGAACTTCATTGCAGCTGAAGTACTGAAGCTTTTCAGTCTAAAGAAAGAGCCTAATAACAAAACAGACTGGCAGAAGATGATGAAATTTGGGCGGAAGAAACGAGACAGAGTGGATCATATATTGGTGAGTGGATAAAAAACAGCAGTCATGTCCGATACTGTCCCTCAGACTGAAGTATGACATGATCATATTTTTCAGATTGGATCGATCATACTATCATACTCTATGCAGAGTATGCAAGAGATCTTGATAGGTGTTTAATTTTAGAGAGCACACTGTTGTCAAAACAAAGTAAAACAAAAATCAAGTCTGTTACCAATGAAGTGAGGAGACTTGAGTGAATTCAGTTCAGATCTACTGGATTTGGCTGGAGGATAGATTTGCACACTGCCAGGTTTAAGGCATGAATTTGCATTGGAGTAGTTGACTGAAAGGAGAGTGAACTTTTTCTTTTTCTTCTTTGGGAAGGGGAAATGGTTTGTTTTGTTTTGGTTTGTTTTTGTTTTTTGTTTTTTTTTTCAGTTTTAAATGTTTCTATTTTGAAGTAATGTTGTTTTTATTGGAGGCAAAGATACTGAGAACATAACAAATCTGATTGCTAACCAGATTCAGCAGAAAGGCAGCTAAAATCTTTAGGTTAGAAGGAAGATTTCTGTGAGATGATGTGGGACATGATACTTCTTTCGTACAAGACAACCAACCTGCCAGATTGTACCTAAAGCTAAGCATTTCCTCAAAGCTAAGCAGTGAACATGAGTTCTGCTCCTGTAGCGCTTGATGTAACTAATGAATAACTTGTTCTGGTAACAGGGGATGCTGAGAAGGCGGAGATACTGAACGCCTTCTTTGCTTCTGTCTTCAGTGAAAAAGCTCTCCCTCAGGAATCCCAGACCCTGTAGGTTACTGAGAGAGTCTGGGGAATGGAAGACTTCCCTTTAGTCAAGGAAGAGGCGGTCCAAGAGTGCCTAGGCAACACCAATGTTCATAAATCTGTGGGACCCGATGGGGTGCATCCACGGGTGCTGAGGGAGCTGGCATAGGTGATTGCTGAACCGCTCTCTATCATCTTTGAGAGGTCTTGGAGAATGGGGGAAGGTGCCTGAAGACTGGAGGATAGCCAGTGTCGCTCTGGTCTTCAAAAAGGGCAAGAAGGAAGATCCATGTAATTACAGTCCAGTCAGCCTCACCTCTGTCCCTGGAAAGGTGGTGGAACAGCTTGTGCTGGATGCCATCTCCAGACAATTGGAAGAAAAGGAGGTTATCAGGAGTAGCCAGCATGGGCTCACCAGGGGGACGTCATGCTTGACCAACCTGGTAGCCTTCTATGATGTCATCACTGGCTGGGTGGATGGGGGGAGAGCAGTGGATGTAGTCTACTTTGATTTCAGCAAGGCGTTTGATACTGTCTCCCACGACATCCTTATAGCAAAGCTGAGGAAGTGTGGGATAGATGAGTGGACAGTGAGGTGGGTTGAGAACAGGCTGACTGGCAGAGCACAGAGGGTTGTCATTGGCGGTGCAGAGTCTGGTTGGAGACCTGTAACTAGCAGTGTTCCCCAGGGGTCAGTGCTGGGTCCGGTCTTGTTCAACATCTTCATCAGTGACCTTGATGAGGGGATAGTGGCCACCCTCAGCAAGTTTGCTGATGATACGAAGTTGGGAGGATTGGCTGACACGCCTGAAGGCTGTGCTGCCATTCAGCGAGACCTGGACAGGCTGGAGAGCTGGGCGGTAAGAAACCAGATGAGGTTTAACAAAAGCAAGTGTAGAGTCTTGCACCTAGGGAGGAATAATTGCATGCAGCGGTACAGGTTGGGGGATGACCTGCTGGAGAGGAGCTCTGCAGAGAGGGACCTGGGTGTCCTGGTGGACGACAGGTTGGCCATGAGCCAGCAGTGTGCCCTTGTGGCCAAAAAGGCCAATGGCATTCTGGGCTGCATTAAAAAGAGCGTGGCCAGCAGGTCGAGGGAGGTGATCCTCCCCCTCTACTCTGCCCTGGTAAGGCCTCATCTGGAGTACTGTGTCCAGTTCTGGGCTCCCCAGTACAAAAAAGACAGGGATCTCTTGGAAAGAGTCCAGCGGAGGGCCACAAAGATGGTGAAGGGCCTGGAGCATCTCCCCTATGAAGAAAGGCTAAGTGAACTGGGTCTGTTTAGCCTTGAGAAAAGAAGACTGAGAGGGGACCTGATCCAGGTCTATAAATATCTAAGGTGTGGGGGGCAAAGTGGCGAGGCCAGACTCTTTTCAGCAGTGTGTGGAGACAGGACAAGGGGAAACGGCCAGAAACTGGAGCATAGGAAGTTCCGCACCAGTGTGCGCAAGAACTTCTTTACGGTGAGGGTGACGGAGCACTGGAACAGGCTGCCCAGGGAGGTTGTGGAGTCTCCTTCTCTGGAGATATTCAAGACCCGTCTGGATGCCCACCTGTGCGACTTGGTGTAGGGATCCTGCTTTGGCAGGGGGGTTGGACTCGATGATCTCTGGAGGTCCCTTCCAACCCCTATGATTCTGTGGTTCTGTGAATGCATCTGCCACTGGGCAGAGACTTAGAAACAAAGTGTTAAAACTGTGTAAGATAGAACATATGTGGTGTGTACTAGTTTTGGAAGGTTACTTGTTGGCTTGTATTGCAGGATGATTAACATCTTTATTGGCTGTAATGATGGTGAAGGTTCTACTTGGGAATATGAGTCATCATTAACACCATGCTTCACTGAATTATACCTGAAATTGATTCCACACATGCGCACACATAAGTAACTTCAGGTCATGGGTTGTGTGGTCTTTTAATTGCCCATCAGTGGAAGGTTTCCAATACAGGCTTTTTCCATAGGGGTTTAATGTGGAATGTATGTAAATAAAATGTTTAGGTATAGGACGTGCATATCCTAGTACTCTTGATTCTGAATTATGGAAGCTTTTTATAGTGTGTGCAAAAAAGTCCTATGCTTAGATCCAGGGGAAAGTTTATAGTTCAACCATTATGCTTGTGTACAGATTTAAGATACGTGCTCCTAATTTCGTCTAGTCACACCCAGAAAGAAAGTTTCGTAACTGGGAAAAGTCCTTCCAGTTTAAGGCATCCTAAGGCATCCAAAGTACTTTAGATGGAATAAGTTGGAAGTTCAGACGGTCTGGTGTGCAGTTTACATGCAGACCCGGACATGAGAGATTAATAGCGCTCTGGCAATTTTGGCTTAATAAATAATGTGTTTAATTTTATTTTGTTCCTGCATGGTAATAAAATTTTAGCTGAAAGCTGGGAGTAACTGTGAAGATTGCAGCATACCACAGTTTGGGATTAAGGCAGCCTCGGGGGCATTGCTACCAAATCCATACTGTAATGCTGCTGCTGTCAGAGAATCTTCTAACTAAAAAACCTAAGGAGAGAGTGTTTGGTTTCTTTTATTTTGTTTTATTAATATTTCTATAAAATATGAACTTCTCGAATAGCTTTCCTCTGTCCCCTGGTCAGCCTTCAACTTGTGCTTAATGTCATGAATTCTGTGGTAGTACAAATGCAAGGTCATTACTGGATATACAGGTCTGTAAAAGGTCTGCAGCCTATCTGCTAGTAACTAAGTGCAGCTCTGAGCAGAGGATCCACTTCTGGAGTTTCACACGTATTGTTTGAAATATATTCGAAGAGCACAACACAGTGATTTCCTGAAAAAGAAATCAAGATTTTTTGGTAGGTTCAGGTATTGTAGAAACTTCTTTAGAAATGACAACTGAAAATGCTTTGTCTGTTGAATTTGGGAGATATGCATCCCTTGCAGTGTGCAGAATCTGCCGTGTGACTTACCTGTAAGAGCTGACTGATTCTTTGTGTTCTTTTGCTGCTTATTAAGGCAAAGACTGTTAAAAATAAAAGGTGTTCTTCTTTTTGAAGAAGAGGTAGACTTCCTTTGTCTTCTGTTACTTGCATTTGAGCTTTGAGCACAAGTCCTTCCCAGTTTCTTCCTTCAACTAAAAGTAATTTTCAGATGAAAACAGCTTTTGACAGTTCTTGCTGAGACAGCTACATATTTTAGTGACTTCGAGAGGAGGGAACGCATCTGATGGCCGGTATTGACACGTGGCCGACTGACCCAGGAGCACAGTACGATTAATGCAGGGGGTTTGGTTACGAGGAAGAAGAGTTTGTTGCACACCAGCTTCTCCAGTGCAGCAGCAAAGGCTTTCAGATAGCTGTCTGCCATCACAGGTGGCTCTCAAACCCAAAGCCAGCTCTGTTTGCTGAACGGTCTTTGTCTTCTTCTGAAGACACCGAGCAAGCACCAGGCTATTTTGCCTAGTTTAATCTCTCCCTAGTTATTCCTGGATGTGTCCCTGGTTTATCACACTGAACCCAGTTCCTGATAATTCCTGGCTCCAGAAAAGGTCAGCCCTGTGGCAGGGGCACAGCAGCTTGAGCAGCACATGTTCCGTAGGGGCCCTGGGAAGCAGGGTGAATCAGCCACTGCACAGCCCACAATCAAGGGGAGAACTGGATAGATCAGCAACTTCCACCAGCAACTGCATCTTCTTCTTACTTCCCACTTTCATTTGCTCTTTCCCACACCAAAATAGCTATCAGTTGTTTTCTGCCACCAACAAAAGCCACTGTGCTTTCCTCCTTTTGTGCAGCATTAACTTTGATCAGGGTGGCAGATCTTTAAGGAGGTTTTCTTCAGGGTACAAGAGCTCTCCATTCCCGGGTGTAGCAAGTCAGGAAAGGAAGGCAAGAGACAGGCATGGCTGAACCAGGACCTGCCGGTCAAACTGAAGAGCAAGAAAATGCACAGGCAGTGGAAACAGGAACAGGTACCATGGGAAGACTGTAAGGAGGCTGCTAGGCTGTGTAGGGTCGGGGTCAGGAAAGCCAAGGCCCAGCTTGAACTGAATTTGGCTGGAGATGCCAGAAAGAACAAGATAGGCTTCTACAGGTACCTCAACCAGAAAAAGGAAAGTTCAGGAGGGCATACCCCCCTAGTGAGTGACACGGGCAAGCTGGTAACAACAGGCAAGGAGTAGGCTGAGGTACTTAACAGTTTTTTGCCTTGGTCTTCCCTGATTACTGTTTGCCACACACCCCTCAAACATTTGGTTTGGTAAGTGAAGATCAGGTTTGTGACCACCTGAGGAACCTGAACATCCGCAGGTCTGTGGGTCCCGATGAGATGCATCCCGGCGTCCTAAGGGAATCGGCTGATGTAGTCACCAAGCCACTCTCAGTGATATCGGAAAAGTGGTGGCCATCAGGTGAAGTCCCCGGTGAGTGGAAAAAGTCTTTTACAGTGAGGGTGGTGAGGCACTGGCACAGGTTGCCTAGTGGTGTGGTGGATGCCCCGTACCTGGAGACTTTCAAGGCCAGACTGGATCAGGCCCTGGGCAATCTGATGAAGCTGTGGTGTCCCTGTTCATTGCAGGGGAGTTGGACTAGATGGCCCTCAGCGGTCCGTTCCAACTCTAAGGATTCTATGTTTCGATCTATCTCCTATGAATTTGTAATAGCATTTGTTACAAGTGTTTTCTGGTCTGCAGGACAGTTGTTCCAGCTACTGACATTTACAGCAAATCTTCGCTTTCAATTAACAAGCACAGGAGCTTCACTTTTATGAAAAATGGCTTGGTTTCAAATCAAGTTAAGGAATGTTTAGATGTTTGCTTTTCTTTGTGTCCCTTTCATATTGCCAGCTTTGTCTTGTGTATTCTATCTGTGCTCCATGGGAGAATCTTAAAGGTATACCTAGGCAGAAGGGCCACGTTTGAGTGTACATCAGCACTTAATTCACCTTTCAAAACCTTTTTTAATACATAGTGAGAACCCCCAGTCCTCTTTATTTAAGTTCAGGTGCTAACAATAGGCTGTTTTCACTCCTCTTTTTCCACTTGGGTCTTCAGCCAAAACTCTCTGCCAATTTGTTTGCACAGGGCTAGAACAAACCCTGCTGTTGCTTTTCCCATGCTGACCTGCCACCCCTTTTTCTTTTATGCTGAACTTGAGAAAGTAAAGCTCACATGATACTGCCAAACCAATATGTTTAGTTTTTGAACCCTGTCAAGAGAGTGCAGAAAAGTACTTGATCTTCTGGCCCATCCACTCAAGGGCTAAAAGGTTTCTGTCCGTGTGATTTTAAACTCTGCAACAAAGCAAAGCTGCCTTAATCAGAGAAAGCCCACTTTCATGATGCCTGAGGGAAGTCCTACTGTAAGAAGAGAATCAAAGCCTGTTCTTGTGTGTAGCTGTGCATCTTATTTCCGAGCACCAAGAGCACAGTGCTGTGAGAAGGCACCTGCCTGCCATCCTTATATGGGCATTCTTCCAAGGCAGTGGTTTATTTCTGGGTTTCTGTTATTTCTGGGCTCCTTAGTGATCTTTTAAAATGTTGTTTACTTTGCAAATATTAATGCAAATATTATTTTGCATGAGAATCTCTAGAAATCAAAGCTTATTGCCTAAAGTTTCCAACTGATTTCATTCTTCTCAGTGTTGTTTTTGGATACCATGTCATTTATTAGCTGACCAGGAGGATCATGTTGCCTTGTTACCTCCTGATGTTCTTTGTGTTCGTACTCCTCCCTTTCTTTCAGTGTAGAAAAAAGGTCAGTAAAAAAGCAGCACACTAAACACACATTACACAGCCTTCTGTGTTAGGTCACAGTTCATCTTTTCCTGCAAGATGGAATTCAGTTTCACTAAACCTCTTACTCTCCTGACTTTGTCCAAATGCAGATAACCTCCAGTATAGGGAAACTTAATTCCTGATTTCAAGTATGTAAAGTTTTACATTTGTCAGGAACATGCAATAATTTGGGTGTTACGAATGTGCTGAAGACAATGCAAACTTATATCAGGCAACATCACCCCTAGTAGCCACTGTAGAGAAGGAAGAGGTGCCATCCAGACGGGCCTGGACTGCGCCAACAGCGGGGTAGCACAGGGCAGGGAGGGGATTGTCCCCTTCTGCTCTGCTCTTGTGAGGCCCCACCTGGAGTACTGCATCCAGGGCTGGGGCCCCTGCACAAGAGGGATGTAGAGCTTTTGGAGTCCATAGGAGGGCCATGAGGATGATAAGGGGCTGGAGCACCTCTTCCATGAAGGAAGGCTGAGGGAGCTGGGATTGTTCAGCCTGGAGATGACAAGGCTCTGGGGAGACCGCATTGCAGCCTTCCAGTACTTGAGGGGAGCTTATAAGCAGGAGGGGACTGACTTTGTACGTGGTCTGATAGTGATAGGACGAAAGGGAATGACTTTAGACCGAAAGAGGGAAAATTTAGGTCAGATGTTTTGGAAAAATTCTTTTCTCAGACATGGTGAGGCGCTGGCACTGCTGCCCAGAGCTGTGGGTGCCTCATCACTGGAGGTGCCCCAGGCCATGGATGGGCCCTGGGCAGCCTGAGCTACTGGGAGGCAGCCAGCCCATGGCAGGGGTGGGGCTGGGGGAAGCTGTGGGTCCCTTCCAATCCATTCTATGAAAATGTCTCCGTTGCCTGGAAGCGGTTTGTGATAAATGGATCAACAAAGCAGTTGCAACTGCCTTGACGCAGATGTCCTCAGCTAGAACTACAAAGCAGCATGGTAGGCTCCACACATGTTCTGAATACACTGTAAATGAGACAAGCCTGCAGCTGCACATTGCACCTTCCAAAAGTATGTTCAAGGAAGTCCTGCTAATACCAAAGGAAATTGTGCCCTGTGCCTCAGAGAAAGAAGGGCATGATAGAAACAAGAGAAAACCAATCACTTATACTGGTTTTCTTGATCTCTCCGATGCTGTTGAACTTGCAGATTTTCTCTGCTTGTATCAAGTTAACTAGTCCTTTCCCATGTACTTGTTTCTTTATCTTATGCATCACTTTTTCCTCCTGTAATACGGTAAAAGCAGTGTTCCATCACGTTGCTGTGGGTGAGGCAGAGTAAACAGCAGCTTACAGTGAGTCTGAATGTTGGGGTTTGCTTAAGAGCTAACAAAATTACAGCTTTTAACCTACCTAGTTGTTTTACTTGCTTCCAACCCCGTGTTTGGTTGATGAGGTCTGGACTTACCTTCCCAGCAGGGAGGTTGCTGCTGGCCTGGGGAAATCCAGCAGGGAGCTGTGTCAGCTGGCAATGGGCAGCTGCTCCAGGTACCAGTCCTTGGGCAAGGTCTGCTGGCACTGGTCTCCACCCATCTCTTCCAGGATCTTCCTTCCATCCAGGATCTTCACTGTTTCCTTTTTGAGACCCCTGTTTTCTCTCCAAGACCACTTCTGCTCCTTGGAAACCCTTCTTTTGGCACAGTCCTTTCTTTTCAGGATCCCTATCTCCTCCCTTCCTCATCTAAATGGTCTCTTTGCAGGCATGCAACACGTGACCGGCCTCCCAATTGGTGCTTGTCTTAAGCCTTTTTATTAATGAGAGGGTATGGGACATTCCCCTTTTTTGTTTACTCAGGGCTTATCTGAATGTACAGCCAGCACATACGGGTTGCAGGCAGCAAGCTTCTGCTAGGGACTTCGTAAGTCTGTGTGGGGGTGGATGCCTGAAACAAACTTACACCCAGTTACCTGCCTCTTGTTAACTTTCACGATTTAAACCTAGGTCACATGTTCAAAGTTTGGTTGCCGCTATTGTTACTTCTTCCTTACTAGCAAGAAGTATAATTAAGCCATTACGCTTAATCTCTGACAGCTGCATGGAACGCTTGCTGTGGTAGCACAGAGACTTGTATTTGGTGTGGCTCTTGCAAAGCTGTTTGCAGGCTGAGATCCCTGTCCCGTCCCCCCCGTCCCCCC